>JASTWR010002256.1:0-23345 GCA_030770355.1 Harpagoxenus sublaevis
GTAATTTCGCTATTTGGATGTACGACGATCGCTCTTTCAATCTAGATGATCCTTTATTGACTAATTTGACGGAAATGACGCGTTTTTCCCGGTGATGACGCGTCGAACCGGAAGTTAGCCTTTGAACGATGCGGCTTCAACGGGAACGCTATATCAACGCTATTTAAGATCCAATAGGAACGTTCGAAGTCTTTATTTGTCGAAATACATTTTGAACAACGATCTAACCACTCGACGATCGAATTCGAGCGGGACCTTGACGGATGTTCTCGCTAGGCCTCGCGATCACCCCTATATAGGTGTTTTCCTCCTCGTGATGATCCCCAGGTCGACTTCCTTGTTCAGAGTTCGGAGAACGACGGGAGTCGGTCCGCTGTGTTCCTAGGACTCAATTAGTCGATCCCCGCTGTTTGTTCCTGAAGAAGATGTCTGAACCGGAAGTTGGCTATGTCCCGGTCGGATCAGGGTGAAACTCGGTATATACCTTATTCGGGACCCTAATAGCCATCGCCGTTGGCCGTTGGGGTTGTCCGTACGACGTCTGAACAAAGATCTAGCTATTGCCGATCGAATTTTAATTGGCCCTTACCACATCTTAATTGACGTCCAAAGAACGCGTTGGTATCGTTCGTTCCACCGAATCATATCTACAGAGTGTTTTCTCTGTACACGCGACGCACTTGGTCGTGAGCGCGATCAGGATGTACGCTGATACTTATTAACGCTGAATCACGGTTTTTCCCCTTTGTACGCGCTTACGCGCTGTTCGCCTATCATCGAACGTGAATCAAAAATCAAAGAAAATTACTCGCATGGGGAAAACCAAAAGAAAATTCAAAAATTATATATATATATATATGTATGATCGGTGTCGGACGCGATGGCCGGGCGCACCAAACTAATCTAATATAATATACGCCACGCTTGGCGTGTCAGACGCTATGTCTAATGTCGTTATAATCTACTATATTATTAACTCTCATGGACGCTCTCGCGTTACCGAAACGTCACTAAACGCAACTTAACGCTAATTGGCTTACTTTTAAACCGTATCGATTGAACGGCGCGTAAATTTACAAAATTACACAAACTAAAATAAATACACGGGTATTATACCCATTGAAAAACAAAGGAAAATGAAAGGAACGCGAGGAAGTGTACGTTGAGCTGCTTGGAGACTTACTCGGTCTCACCTTCCTCCGGCCCGGTCTCTGGCGGCACCGCTGCAGCCTCATCCGGCTGCAGGGTCACGTTTAAATACGACTCATTTATCAATATCTCCGAAATGTTGAAAATCGTGAAACACGGTCGCCACTACTCGATTTTATCCGTTAACCGAGAAAGGTAAGTATACTACTAACCGTATCTGTCGACTAATTCCCTTTTTCTCTTTTTCAGGTGTTCCGGACTGCTGCTGGCCGCTCGCCTCGTCTCGTCTCACGATGGACCTCCTTCGTAGAAGCCGCTTACTACCAACGATGCTCTGGACCACTGGATCGTCACGGATGAAGCACCCACAGGATCGTCGCAGAATCTCAGGTAAGTATCGTATACCGTATACGTATAACGTAAGCAATGTGCATTTATTCGCACTTAATTTCCGCAGGAATATCGATAATCGAAAGATCTCCCGCTTGGAAGGTGACTCAGGAATTGTCACAGGATATCGTCGAATGATTTCAAACACTGAGGATATCACTTTGTATAACAATGTATTTATTTAATAAATTTAGAATAAATAGTCATTCAGTTCGATCAAAACGATGATTTACAGTCACTCTTGGTGTATCACCGCTATCGTATATCACAATTCGCGTGTCGCGTGTAAATTGACAATTTTCGAATTATCACGAAATTCCGTCCGCAACATGGGTAACACCGGTCGTTGTGGAAATATATTATATTCTCCCGCGTGATTGTCCTTTGTTTCGTATACGGATGTGACTGTTCGCACTATTCGCACAAATCGCACGCGCTATCGGCGATACGTGATATTTCCGGATATCGCTCCGTAGGCGTCCTCGCCGGTTGTTACGAGATTCTATGTTCGAGAACGTTCGGAATACTAGACAGTTTCAGCTTTGTGTTGTCTCTCTGAGATCTCCCGGGCGACTGCTCACGAGCGCTCGCTCGCTGCGTCGTACGTTCCCATCTGCGCAGCCCCACGTACCCCGTCGTATTGCGTCAGCCGTGTCACGTGATCATCGCCTGATCAAAACCGACAAACAAGTCTGACAAACACGCAGGAAATGTCGTATGATCGTCTATTGTGTATCCTCGTAATGCTGGAAACGTATCTCTGGATATATACATTTGAGAATTTATATATGACATATTACATGCTTTTAATGAATTCACAGGTACGACGCAATTTCGTCATTTATGGATATACAATGATCGCTTCTTATCACAGATGATCCTTATCGACTAATATCACGGGAAATAACGCATTTTCCCGGCGATGACGTTCGTGCAAGAAATTGGTTGCACAACGGTCAGATCTTAACGGCAACGCGATATCTATGTTATTTAGCATCCCTTAAGGACCCTCCGAACATTTATTTTTACTTTCGAACTTTGTGCAGTGATCTTCCTGCACAATCGTCGGACTAGGACGGGACCTTAATGGACACGTTTTAGACTCTCGCGACGCACCTATGACAGTCTTTTCCTCGGGGAAGGTCTGTGCAGTGACTTTGTTGCACGGGGTTCGTAGAACGACGGGAGTCGGTCCGCGGGCTTCCTCGAGACCTAGTGAAGTCATCCCTGTCATTTGTGTTCCTGAAGAAGGTGCTCGTTTAGGAAGTTGGTTGCACCCAGGTCGGATCAGGGTGAAACTCGGTATACGCGCTAGTTGGGACCTCGGTAGGCCATTGGCAATGGTCTTTTGCTCGCACGAGGTCTGTGCAAGGATCTGGTTGCACAGAGGTTAGGATTCTCGGAGAACGCTATTAACGTCTTATTCGACGTCCAATGAACACGTTGGTAACGTTTATTTACCCGGATTGTATCTGTGCAGTGTCCGCTTATCGCACGCGTCGGACTTTGTCGGAATCGCTATCACGGTGTCCGTTGACACGTAATCGGCTCGTATCTACGCGATTATTAACGTATCGCGCCTTATTTGTCTCTACACCGCGACAAAAGACGTAATCGATATACGCTTCCGCGTAATTAACGCTGAATTACGGGTTTTATTCTCTATATTATTATATACTATTTTTATCATGTCGCACCACGCAATGTATGACGACGATAGAGAAAACCAAATCTAATACTTAGGGGAAAACCCAAAACAATACGATTAATTTTAAATCTAGAAACGAGTCTATACGCGACCCTTAAGAGCTATAATCTTAATAACTATTCGGTCTTTGAACGACGCGATAAATACTGCAGATATACGTGTAACAATATATAACTATATAATTTTGTCTCGGTGGCACGCAAAAATCAGAATAATAAGAAATAAAATTGAGCTTATCGGGCAAAGAAACAAAAGAACGGAAACAAAATAAATTTATAATATGCCCGTAATCGGAATACAGCTCGGATGCGCCGAACGCCGGTACCTTACTCAGCCTCGCTGTCCGTGATGGTGTCTGTCGGCGGCACCGCTGCAGCCTCCGGCTGCAAGGTTAAATATTAAACCGGCAAAAACAGTAATAATACAGGTTTACGTGCCTACTTTCTAGCTATAGTGACGAAGATGTAGAGGCGGTTTACAATAAAATCGAATATGTGACAGGTTTTGTGAAGGGACATGAGAATTTAGTTATTGTACACAGAGAGAAATATTTCTTTACATTTATTATTTCTATTTGTTTGGTTTATATTTTTATTTCATGGAAACAATATTACTTTAAACAAAACATTATTTTGTTGAATACAAATTTTGTAGTTTTAATGCATTAAATCATATTGTTTAACGGAAAAAAACACGATTGTTTGAAGCAATATGTTTCGATAAAATAACATTTTCTTTGATCACACTAAATATTACTCAATAAAATAAAACATTTCTTTGCATAAAAATGATATAAAATATGTTTTATTCAAATAAGAGTGTTACTATTTACAATTAATTTATTGCTTCGAATAACCATTTGTTAAATTTGATTTAAAAAATGTACGATTTTTATTAACATATATATTATATGTATATTATCGGAATATTCGGAATTATAGTGCGTCATGTGTGTGTTTCTACGCGTACGACATGACAACAATCAAAAAATGAGCAATACGCGTCTGTCGTAAGTTTGTTTTTGTTCGAGCCAAAACAGGACACGGGACTGTCGGAGACAATGGCCGTGTTCAAGCCGGACAAAGCAGCTCGCTTACTTGCCGAGCGGTTCTTCTTCTTCTTCTTCTGGTAGCTCGCCGAGCGGTTGAATGTGATTGGATCTGTAAGTAAGAACCAATCACGTTCCATCGCTTGGCAAGCAGGCTCTAGTTCATCTAGTTGTTTCGTCCGACCTGAACGCGACCCATGGCTGTGCGGCAAGAGCGACGTAAGTAGTGATAATACACCGGTTCTGGACCACATACCTAGGGGATCTGAGGGGAGGTGAGGGGCGGGGGGTATTCGAGGGGCAAGGGGGATGACGTCACGCGGGGAGGGGGATGACATCACGCGAGGGGGAAGTTGGAGGGCGAGGGGGCGTAGGGTCCGCGGAGAGGGGTGCCGCGTTAGGGCCGCGTAGGGTCCGCGGGGGAGGGTGTCGCGTTAGAATCGCGTAGGGTCCGCGGTGAAGGGGGTACCGCGTTAGGGCCGCGGGGAGAGGTGTACCGCGTTAGGGGTAGGGCCCGCCGGGCGCCGCCGCCGCCGCCCGCGCCGCCCGCTCTCACAACTCGCCCGCCCGCCCGCCCGCCAGCCCGCCAGCGTCGCCGTTCGCGCTCCCGCTCGCGTATCTTTTGCGGCAGTTCGCGGGGAAATCCGCGTTTTCAAAAACGCTATCTTACCTAATGATCATTTTTTTTTACACCTTGTAACAATCCGTTGCTATCACACTACCAAAGCAGTAAAGATAATTATTTTTAACGTAAGGCATAGATAGATAAATAAAAGTTAAGACACTTACTAAATTAGGATCGACGTACAAACCCTCCGGTCGATGGTGACATACAGGGTCATTTCAAATATTACCATGGGGTACACCTGAGGCACCTCGTACCGGGGAGGGGGTGTCGAAAAAATAACGGCCTCCTCATACCGCGGCGGTGGCAATCGCGGTCGTTCCATTGCGGAAAGATTTGCACCCCTTCGCGCAGCACGCAACCAATACGTGCGCATGCATGAGTCACACGTCAACGGCACAAAATACAAGTTACACGCCTGACACCTCATTCTCGCACTTTTAATAGAAATTCGACAGGTTTGCACATGAATGAGGTGCCATTTGACAATAATCCTGCAAAAAATTAATCATACAAAATATAATAGCTCAGATTTGCCATGGCAAACCTAAGCTATTCTATTCTTAATGATTCATTTTTTTGCACCTTGTAAAAATCCGCTATCACACACTCCTCGGCTTAGATTCCAACAAACTACTCAAACGCACTAATCACAAAAAAACTATTTTAAAAAACTGACACCGCGAACGACGTTATAATTCCGGCGAGCGACTGTTGCAGACTGAAGCGTAACTGCGGCAAGAAACCCGCTAGAACGCTCGCTCTGTAAATACGAGACACCATAACCGAATGGCGCCGTGATTCTTTCTATGAAGAGTCAAATATCACAGTTTAGGATGGGCATATCGGTTCATCTTTCACGCCCGTAAACAAATCGCGTCTCGCGCTACAGAAGCGAGCGCCGATGTTCAGGCGAACGTTGCGTATATCGCTCGAGTGGAAAATAAAGTCGTACGTCGTGACCTGAAGAGAGACTTAATTTTTCTTTTACATATATATATATATATATATATATATATATATATATATTCATGCGAAGTGGATGGGAAAGGAGATATAAAATAAAACATTGTAACGTACATACATTTATTCATGTTAACCTACTACATCTAAAGATTTCTTTCTCGATGCATCATACATAATGTCATCCATAGCATACGCTATTTGTTCGCAATCTACAATTGACGTTTGGTCGTAATAGTAATTGCTGTGCAAGAAACTAACGGCGTCGCATTTTTCGGTAATACGATTTTTTCGTAGAATACTTGCAAACTCGATGAACTTCTTATCTGCCTCTCTCGCAAACTGATATAGCTCGAGGCATACATACTCGACGCAGTGTTCGAGTTCAAAGAAAAAAATATAGTTGCAGGTTTTATGTACAAATAATTATTGCACGACGCCAATTTTACAATTTTGTCGTCACGCATTTGTACAACTTCGAGTATTAGGTCTTCTTCAATAGTCTGAATAGTCAGCGACTGACCGACAGCTGACTGCAAAAATCGCTCGAAATCCGTGCGTCTATCGATGAGCTTCCTCCACGTGTAATGAAGCATCGCGATTTTATTTCCTCGGTTGTCACCAAGGACCAATTCGACAAAGGAATCGTGTGGAGGTTTCAGGATGACCTCAATGTCCAAATATTTGTAAGCTGTACGTGTCAATGCGTATCGTCTGTTGAGTATACGCACCGCACGACGCTCCAACAAAGTGCTGTAGAAAAAAATAACAAGATGAGTCTTAAAATAATAAAATTGGAAAAATTATAAAATAGGAGACTCTATAAATTAAACGAAACTTACTTGTTCTCACTCGATGGAGTTGCAGCTTCGGGAATCGGCACGTAATAATTCATGCGTACGCCACCACTGTTGCTTCCCGCAGCGGAGTACATTTTTCACTCTCGGTTATGGCAAGTCGACCGTTTGTACAAGCGGCTGATACAAGACTGACCGATCGCGTAAAATTAACGGAGCGTATACGCGACAACACCCTCCCCTTTTTTAAAATTATGACGTGGTGGGGGAATAATACTTCTAGAACGTATTCTAAGAAAAGATGTTTATCAAGGTTATGGGCGAACGTGTTGGGACATGTTTCGCTGCAATAGTCGGTTATGACATCGCTTATTGTCAAGCGAACGTATTGTTCAGGCGGATTAAAGATAAAATATCCGCGATTAAATATCTGAGATAAAAAATGGGTAAATATGCATATTAGGTCAAACCTCACCGATGACCTTGACCTTGACATACGTTGTCAAGGTCACCCTCCTGAGTGACCTTCAGAAGGTTTTAGCCGGCGGTCATTGTTCGTTAAAAAGTTATTAACAAAAAGAAAATTAAAAATATAGCAGTTATTTTGAGTATTGAAAGGCATAAACGACTTTGACCTTGACATGTGTTGTCAAGGTCACCCTCCTGAGTGACCTTCAGAAGGTTTTAGCTGGCGGTCATTGTTTATTAAAAAGCTATAAACAAAAAAAATTTGGAGGGGAAAATTATTCAAAGCAGTGAATTGTTGGTATATTGAAAAGTATATACACAATTTTATGTATTAGAAAGTGTAAATACAAGTATTCTCTGCTTTAATCATGGCAAAAGCATGTTAAAGCTTTGTTAAAGCAGATAATAGTTGGTTATTGACAAAACCTATAGGTTAGTGACGCGCTTTACAAGTATGTTCTTTGTAAGTTGAAGCACATACAAAGCACACACTTGTAAAGCGCGTCCACTAACCTATAGGTTAGTGACGCGCTTTACAAGTAAATGCTTTGTAAGTTGAAGCACATACTTCTCTATTCTCTGCTTTAAATAACTTTCCTTTCAATATACCAACAATTTACTGCTTTAAATAATTTTCCCCACCAAATTTTTTTTGTTTATAATTTTTTAATGAACAATGACCGCCAGCTAAAACTTTCTGAAGGTCACTCAGAAGGGTGACCTTGACAACATATGTCAAGGTCAAGGTTGTTTATGCCTTTCAATACTCAAAATAACTGCTATATTTTTAAAACTTTTTTGTTTATAACTTTTTAATAAACAATGACCGCCAGCTAAAACCTTCTGAAGGTCACTCAAGAGGGTGACCTTGACAACATATGTCAAGGTCAAGGTCATCGGTGAGGTTTGACCTAATATGCATATTTACCCAAACATATATTTCATATCACAAATTTACTATCGTAGTCATGTAATAAAGAAAACGGAGAGGAAGAGCCAAGAGGACGTTGATGACATTTTTGCGAAATTAATATAAACATTTATTTCATATCACTTTATTATTGTAGTCATGTAATAAAAAAAAACGGAGAGAAAGAGGACGTTTAAAGAAATAATGAACATCCAAATTTCTCTATAAATTTTTATTTTTTACATTGGAAGATTACGAATATTATGATTAATAATACCGGCTGCTGAACCTCCCTGGCACATATTTTCTCCCCCTTGACGAATACCAATTTTGACTGCTTCGACCAGCAGCTCTCCTCCATCTTCCTCTTCCTATGAAAAAATATTATTTTTTTTAGCAATCAAGAGACACGGTAGTGTCTCGCGCCAAGTACGCGCGGAGCGAGACAGCCGTGGCTCTATATACGCGACGCGACGAGTTGCGAGTACCCAAGATTTTTAGATCTCGATAACTAGTGAACGGATCAAGTTCTAACTAGGCTTATCGTAAAGCTTGGACCAAATTTTAATAGTAAAAGTGTTTTTATTTTTTTGCTACGTGCCCTACGAGCGGAGATATTATGATGCATAGGATAAAGTGTGAAATTTTCAATTAAGAAACGTCCACGTTCTCCGTTTGCTTCGTTCGCCACGGCGCGCTGCGCAGCGCTGTAGTGTCTGATTTTGTCCAGTTCATACCCTCGCCGTTATGCGGCGCTCTAGTCTCTACGCGTAGAGATGCGTTAGTTCGATCGATCGATCACATGTGAGGTGACAGAAGTAAACATAACCGTAAAGTGGCACATACACGTCACGAGTCCGGCTCGGCTCGGTTTCCACTCGTTCGTGGGTGAGATGTTACGAGACGGGCTCGGCGTCCGACGAGCCAAATTTCGGGACTATTCGGGAGTGTGTGTGTGGTGAAAAACGTTTGAGTCCGGCTCGCGAGTCAAACTCGTACATATAATTGGCCGCTTCAGACGTCCGCGTCGTCGAGAAATATTCCGTCCGCGTCGTCGCGTCCGAACACTCCGAACGGAGTACATGAGTGCTAGAGTGACAGAGCTCGCGCTTTGTGGATGGCTGGTTCCTGGGATACACCCTGAGCGAGGATGGCGAGGTTATATCTATCGTACGTATTGCTCTTTCTCGCGGTCACGCTTGCGTCCCCCGCTTGCGTTCGCCGCTTGCGTTCCGCTCGCGTTCCCCGCTCGCGTTCCCCGCTCGCGTTCCCCGCTCGCGTTCCCCGCTCGCGTTCCCCGCTCGCGTTCCCCGCTCGCGTTCCCCGCTCGCGTTCCCCGCTCGCGTTCCCCGCTCGCGTTCCCCGCTCGCGTTCCCCGCTCGCGTTCCCCGCTCGCGTTCCCCGCTCGCGTTTCCCGCTCGCGTTCCCCGCTCGCGTTCTCTCTTTCTCTCTCTCTCTCTCTCTCTCTCTCTCTCTCTCTCTTCCCCCTCTCCCCCCTCTCTCTCTCTCTTTTTCTCTAATAATGACTATCAAATATATGTGTAAAATTGAATCTAAATATTTTTTGAATTATAACACAAAAATTATATCTGACAGTGACATCCTTAATCAAATGTGCAGTGTAGTTTGTATTATAAATTATTAATTGCCTTATTTTGTTAACAAACTTTACTATACATATATTATCTACTATGACATTCTGCCAATAGCATCGTACATGTCAAATTCTGTATCAAATCTGTTTTTATTTCGACAAAATTTATTTATAGCAAACACTGCATAATGTGCTCTCGACAAGTTTGACTTTGCCTAATATATTCATATTTTATGTCTTAATTTTTTTAATGATTTATAAATTTATACAAACGACACTGCACATTTAAGGATGTCAAACTCTCAGATATAATTCTTGTAAGTTATAATACAAAAAATATTTACATTTGATTTTATCAGACATAAATGTCGATGTCGATAGGCATCATGGCGTTTGATGTATCTATAACAAAAAGAGGTGATATCCGTACAAAATTACCTTTTACAAAAAGGTAAAAAAAAGTCGCCAAGCACGCGTGGTATACCTTGAAAAAATCGAAGTAGTTATCTTTGTACCTCAAAAAAATCCAAGTAATATCTTTACCTTAAAACAACTAAAGTAATATATTTACCTTGAAAAAATCGAAGTAATATATTTATTACAAAAAAAAAGAAATGATATCTTTAAATTATGCGCCAATTAAATATATATTATATCGAAAAATAACTATTGTTTTTTTAAAAAATGTATTCCCATTAAAGTGAAAAAATTAATATAAAATGTGAAAAATTTTAGTGAAAAAAACTTGGCGCTGCAAAATTTTAAAATATTTGAAAGCAATAAATAACTAATTTAAAATATTAAATTAATAATTACAATGTGAATGTAGAGACTTTCACACATTAATTTAAAGTACATTTTCCATTCTTAGAAATTTTTTCATTAATATATATTATTACGTTTAGCAGCGCCAAGTTTTTTTCACTAAAATTTTTCACATTTTATATTAATTTTTTCACTTTAATGGGAATACATTTTTTAAAAAAACAATAGTTATTTTTCGATATAATATATATTTAATTGGCGCATAATTTAAAGATATCATTTCTTTTTTTTTGTAATAAATATATTACTTCGATTTTTATAAGGTAAATATATTACTTTAGTTGTTTTAAGGTAAAGATATTACTTGGATTTTTTTTGAGGTACAAAGATAACTACTTCGATTTTTTCAAGGTATACCACGCGTGCTTGGCGACTTTTTTTTACCTTTTTGTAAAAGGTAATTTTGTACGGTTGGATTTTACTCCCCGTAAAAGGACTGCTAGGTTTTTATTCTAGTCGTTATAAAATATGTCAACAAATATTAATAATTTAGATACTTGATTTATTTGTAATGTAGTTACTTCTTATGTGTCAATTTTTCGTGGATACAAATGAGAGTATTTTTACTATAGGTATGTCTATGTACAGGTATATCACAGTCCAATTCAATATCTCTTATATTGATTGGACTAACTTTTTCCCAACTTTTATACCACTTTTATTAAGGATTAATGTTTTACCTCTAAAGGGGGTCGACGCTCCATGTTATATAAGTCGTGAGACCATGTGCATATTTTTCAATATAAGAAAATACAAATTTATAGAGAAATTTGGATGTTAGTTATTTCTTTAAATGTCCTCTTCCTCTCCGTTTTTTTTTATTCCATGACTTTTTTTATTACATGACAATTTACTATAGTAAATTTGTGATATGAAATAAATGGTTGTATTAATTTCGAAAAAAAGATCATTGGCGACTTGGGAAACGTAGACATCGAATTCGAGGATTTGCAACACCTAGATACCGAAAACTACAAAGCGCACTGCCTGCATGGGTGCTGTCATCGGCGACCTAGGCCACGTAGACAGAAAAATTATATATTTTTTACTTTGATTGTAAGTTTTAAATTAGTGAAACCTTTTAATTAATATTATTCAAATCTGAATTGTTAATTAGAGGTAATATGTACACAATAATTTAATATGTAATTATGGTTTATTTTAGTCTTAGTTTACAAGTAAATATTAAATAATTTGTAACCTAAAGTCCTGTAAATCAGAATTTAATATTGATTTGTGAATTATACCAGCTTTAAAACACGAATCATGAATTAAAGCCGGTGTAATTAACAAACCAAATTTTAATTATAAATTGAAGCCAATGCAATTTACAAATCAAAAGTGATTTGTGAATTAAAGCCTGTGTAATTCATAAATCAAATTTTAATTATAAATTAAAGCCTGCGTAATTCACAAATAAAAATTGATTTGTGATTTAAAGCCTGCGTAATTCACAAATCAAATTTGAATTATGAATTAAAGCAGGTGCAATTCACAAATCAAAATTGATTTATGATTTAAAGCTTTTGTAATTCACGAATCAAAATTTATTTGTGAATTAAAGCCTGTGTAATTCACAAATAAAAATTTATTTGTGATTTAAAGCCTGTGTAATTCACAAATCAAAATTTATTTGTGATTTGAAGCCTGTGTAATTCACAAATAAAAATTAAATTATGAATTAAAGCCTTTGTAATTCACGAATCAAAATTGATTTATGATTTAAAGCTTTTGTAATTCACGAATCAAAATTGATTTATGAATTAAAACCTGTGTAATTCACAAATCAAATTTTAATTATAATTTAAAATTTAGAGTAATTAATAATTCAAAATTGATTTATGAATTATTTTTGAATTAAATCAGAAATTGATTTAATTATTTGCAACCCTGCTCCCGACCACCGACATCGGATCGAGAGGATTGTTGTGAGATCGCCGCTCCGGTAGGCAAAGTGAAACAGTGATTCCGCTTGCGGCCGGTGCCCTCGTGTCCGCTAATCACCCCTGGTGAAGAAGTGCGTATTGAGAGAATACCATAAAGTCCCGCGTGTACCGTCGCGTCGAGAAAACGTTGCGTGGGCCGGCCGAGAGCGGATCGAGTTAGGATATAGTTGGTTCTCGCCCACCTCGGGGACTTCGTCGCGACCGGCAGTCATCGTGTGCGTAATTGTGTGTGATTGCGGGGCGAGTCCCGCCCGCGCGCGTGTGTGTGACCTCGCGCCCGCCTAGTGTGCCGCGTACCGCGAGTAATTAGAGGCGCGTGATAAGACGGTGATTGCGCCGGGGAGCGTCGGGGGACGATCACGCGCCGGGCGCGTTCGTGCAGGTTGCGTGTTGCGTGTGCCGGGCGCCGCGTCAGCTGTTGACCCGCGTGCCCGCGCGGGGCGATTGCACAGGCGAGTGCATCGTGTGTCGCGCGGTGTGCATTGGGGGTGCGAAGCGGCGTGGCGGGCCGCGGATTTGGCGTTTCCAGTATCGTGTTTCGTGTATGCGCGTGTAACGTTCCGTGTTCCGCGAAAGTACGTGGCGTGCCTCGCGTTGCGTGTATGTGTGGATAGTCGCGTGTGAGATTTGGATGGATGGATGAGTGCGTATTCGCGTGTGTGTCGGTTGGATGACCGCGTGCTGGTGTCCGCGTGTAAGATGTGATTCCGTTTCCGTGTCCCGCGTGCGGTTGGAATTCCGTACCGAGATTGTATACCGTCGGGTCACACACACACCCGTATCTTCGCCGCTATCTTTTCTGTTCTTTCCGACAAATCGTTCTCCGCGAACTTTATTGAAATATATTCTATCATTATTCTATTAGAACCGTTTTTGCTTTGGCTTTATTTCTCTGTGTTTATGCGCTACGCTCCCTCCCCTCATTCCCTGAACTAACATCTCGAATTCCGCCCTGAGCTACGACGGTATCGCGACGATTCTGGTTGTGCAAGGACGTGTGAGCAAATAAAAACGTGGTGCGCGTAATCGCACCTGGCGCCCAGTTTTCGCGTATTGCCTTTCGCGACTCGACAAGTAGATTGAGATAATTTGCGGGAACGCCCCCGCGAGTGGCGAGCTCGCGGGAAAACGGCTCGCACTAGGAAGACTTGTTTATCGGGGGTTTCGGTTAACGTTTCGGGACATGTTTCACGGTGCCATTCGAATATGGCGTCGCGGTGTCCTTTGGTGTCCTCTTTATCACCCTTCTTCTAGGAAGACATGTTTATCGGGGGTTTCGGTTAACGTTTCGAGGCATGTTTAACGGTGCCATTCGATTATGGCGTCGCGGTGTCCTCTTTATCACCTTTCTTCTAGGAAGAATTGTTTATCGGGGCTGCGTATTAGAACATGTTTTGCGGCGTCACTCGGCTATGGCGGCGCGATGTCCTCTGGTGTCCTCTTTATCGTTTATCGAGTCATATTTCGCAACGCCATTCGGTTATGGCGTCGCGTATTACAAAGTGAGCGCCGAGGTCCGGCTGCTGGAATTTGTATACAAAATAGCGCGTAAGCAGAACGCAACGTCTAAGGGAAATTACCTTTCTGTAACGCATATGATGAACAATAGATCTGATGACACTATGCAGTAGAGAGAGAAGAAGAAACGATACGTGATGCTCCAGTTGGAAGGAGAGAAAAGAATGATAGATTAAATATATAACGATGAATGAAGCGCGTCAGAGCCACAGTATATGATTTGGAAGTTTGCGCGTCAGTATAGTTCGCTTGAAAAAAGTAAAGTGGGTACTCGATGGTTTGTTTTTATGTGTGTACAAAATGTTCGGTGTAGAACATGATTTTTTATGAAAATCTACAAAAATGGAAATAGAGACAATAGACTTGGCTGAGTTGTCCGACGATGAGCGGATGGAAATAGAGACAATAGACAGCCGAATCGTCCGACGAAGAGCAGATGCAAATAGAGATAGTACGAGACCTACGAGTAGAATTAAATGAGTTGCCCGACGAAGAGTTAATGGAAATTATAGACGATAATTTCGAGGCAATAGTAGATGAATCATCTGACGAAGAACACGCGTTGTCAGATGACAGTGACTACATCAGTGACCTTTCAGGAGAAGATCTGACGGAAACTGTCGAAAGGAGGGTGCCTACCGCGGAAATCTTTGCGCTGAACGGACGTACAAAGTGTTGCGCCATAAACATGTATTATTCCACGGGTGGTGCTCTAGCCGTGTGTACCTCGTGTATGATCAGACTGGCAGACGCGGGTGTCGGGGACATGTATGCTGTTCGAGAGCATGTAACCGAGCTGCAAGATGCGATATCGGGAGAATCCTGCTCCAACTGCAGACTACCGATGTACGTGATCTTCCCCCACAATATGTGCCCCATTTGTACACGTTGAAAGAAAGACATTACCGTGAATAAGCGCGCGCCTTTACTCGAGCAACATGCTTAGAAGACGTTACTTACGTAGCCATGACGAGTACTATAGGAAGTGCTCCAAACGCAAAGGGGATGAGTTTTACGATATATTTTATATTTTATGGCAACTCGAGCTGGATCCGCAAAGAGAACCGGAAGTACAACGAGCATCGCCGGTGCAGTGTAGCAATCATGAACGTGATATATGGGAAACCATTGAACGCATACGCAAACCGCAAGTCAATAGATACGCAATTACGCCTCCTTTTTGGTGGCCTTATCGCGTGAGACGCGAAGTGTATACACGAATGCGGAATGAGTATATAGAAGACGATCACGACTTTTACAGTGCAAAGGACATATATAAATGGACAATACAAATTTATAACAAGATCAAGCGTGGACACGCAGAGAGTTTATTCATTGACATTGATGCAGGTATTGGGAGGTGTATCAAATTGGTGGTGACGGACACCTGGCGATCTTTAACCTGTGCGTGTTTGAACGATCCTAGCCATACAAAAACGTTTTATAAAGGTTATGATAAGCGTCATAATTTTGATATCTTGCTGGAGACTTATAAAGATGTTACACGCTTCGATCTTCATCAGTTAACATATATGCGTTATCACATTCAAGAGTACAAACGATTGTGTGTACGGTGCGGTCGAGTCGCGTGCAAGTGCTCCGTAGAAGTGTGAGAGAGACGGCATAAAGTGCGCGCCTTTACGCAAGCAACATAGTGGACATAAGTCCTGGATGGGATGACTTTTTCAGGTATTATAAATGCTCTGCCGAATCACTTTTTAAAGATTGTTATTATGAACAAGATATCGTCAATACTTTAGAGGGCAAAGAATATCTGGAAGAAGAAGAAACGACCGTGCCACGAGTATCACTGGTGCAGTTTCTTCGCGATCGCGAACTCGGTATACGCGGAACCAGTGAATGCGTAGTCAGACAAGGAGTCGTTATTGAAACCGAGCCTCCACATGACTGGACTTACCACGTGAGACGGAAAGTGTATAAAGGAATATGGCATGAGTGCGAGAGAGAGAAAGAAAAAAATGATCTGCGAGGAGAAACGGGTGTGCAACAATTATCACCGGTGCAGATTCTTCGCAATCGCGAACTCAGTGGACGCGTAGTCAGACAAGAAATTGTTAACGATAATCCTGAGCCTCCATGGTACTGGCCATATATTTTGAAACGTAAAGTGTTTGCACGAATGTCGTGTGAGTGGAGGAGAAAGTGGAAGAGAGAGGATGAAGAAAGATATACTCCCCCGTCATATTATAGAAAAGTAAACTTATATTTCTGGGCGCAAGAAATTTCTGATAATATTGAGTTTAATGGTGATGTTCTATACATTACAATTCCTGCAGGTAGTGGAAGGTATGCCGAAGTGTTGGTGATGGACAACGTGCGTCCTTCGATAAACTTCTACCATTGCAATGATTCTAAACGTACACAGAAAATACTTGAGAAATCGATATTTGATGACTATAACGCTTGGTTACTTTGGCAAGAGTGGCATGAATATGTCATCCCCTTCTTTCCTTATGATTTTGTGTGTATGCACTATCACGTTCAGGAGTGCGAACGAACATGTTTATGGTGTGATCAAGTCACGTGCAAGTGCTCCGTAGAAGTGTGTGACGTGATTTAAAAAACATTACTATAAAACACAAAAACATGGAACATCTCAATAAAATTGCGTGCGAATTGTTGGAGCAGTCGCGCCAAGTCGCTACCTTGGGCGAGTATTTCACGTGGGTACACCGATGCGAGGAAACCGTTGAACAGCTCGAAGAGCACTGTCGCGCCAAGCGTCCGCGGTTCTTTCCCGGAAAAAGACATTCTTTGGTGTCGAATGTCAGACTACTCAAGGGTGCGAGAACTCAGTTAGACAGACGTTTTACACACAGCGGTGGTGATTTGGTGGTCGCGGGCACCAGTAGTGGCGGCGGCAATAACGCGGAAAGACTCGTTTGGCGAGAGATCGATGCCGCGTTCGAAAGCCGTATACGGACTGGTGCGGTGATTAACACAGACTATATCGAACCGCGACAATTTATGGTGGACGCTGCTAGTGTAGTGCTCGAGAAAGTGCAAGACGCTATAAACAGACACAACATCGTGAAAGTGAACACCGTGTTCAACGGTGAGTTTGTGACGGGCGATAAACGTGACAATAAGAGTATGAACACGAATAACTATGCCCTCTTTCGTACATCCGATATGCGCGAAGTGGTACGAGCGACACGTTATCGAACCCACACTGGCGAAACTCGAAGAGTTCCAGGAGCGCGATAGCGGGTGGGCGCTATCGCGTATCCTCGATCTTACAATTAATATCAACAGGTACGATCCTATGCGCGCGGGATGTCACCTGGAATTATCGCAAGGAATATTGAGGGAAGAAAGCGGTGATTAACGTCCGGTCCATGGACAATGCGTGTTTCGCGTGGTCGGTTGTAGCCGCGCTGTATCCAGTCGAGCAACATGTGGATCGGAAATCTTCGTACCCGCATTATACAACCGTGTTAAATGTACAAGACATTGAGTTTCCTATGTCTCTGAAAGGAATTAGTAAATTTGAACGACTCAACGATGTGTCAATAAATGTATATAGTATCGAGGGACATGAAACGCTAACCGTTCTACCGATACGGCTCACCGACCGGAAGAGAGAAAAGCACGTCAATTTATTGTACGTGCAAGACTCGCGAGACTACAACGTGGAATATTTCGCGTGGATAAAGAACCTGTCTCGCCTCGTCAGCTCACAAATAAATAAATATGAACACAGGAAATACTTTTGCGATCGGTGAGTAATACATTAAAAAAATAATAATCATATTATACGATAATTTATATTTCTATATAAAAGATATAACATTCAAAATGTAAAAAAAGGACGCCAAGTATATTTTACGCAAAATAATTTTATAAATAATACTAGGCAAAAAGATGAAGTATTTTTTAAAAACACAAAAACACTAAATTTAATGGCACAAAAAAGAAGTGAAATCAAAGTATTATTGCAAGTATATTTATTAGAGTATTCAAATAAATATCTCAAAGTTGCAGTAAACTTAATATAAGATGCAGAGGACATTTAAAATGTATGAAATACAGTGGCAAAATAAAATAAAAATATAGAAATATCTCAAAGTTGCAGTGAACTTAATATAGGATGCAGAGGACATTTAAAATGTATGAAATACAGTGGCAAAATAAAATAAAAATATAAAGTACAATAGATAGCGTAATGAGAGAGGTGCAGGAATTGAAAAGGGTTTAATTGCATCGATAACAAGCACCAAATTATGTGAGAGACAACAATCGAAGATGGACATAATCTCCAGCAGCATACTTGGCGTGCCCGTATTTTTTGTAGGCAATACGGGCACGCCAAGTATGCTGCTGGAGATTATGTCCATCTTCGATTGTTGTCTCTCACATAATTTGGTGCTTGTTATCGATGCAATTAAACCCTTTTTACTTCCTGCACCTCTCTCATTACGCTATCTATTGTACTTTATATTTTTATTTTATTTTGCCACTGTATTTCATACATTTTAAATGTCCTCTGCATCCTATATTAAGTTCACTGCAACTTTGAGATATTTTTATGTTTTTATTTTATTTTGCCACTGTATTTCATACATTTTAAATGTCCTCTGCATCTTATATTAAGTTTACTGCAACTTTGAGATATTTATTTGAATACTCTAATAAATATACTTGCAACAATACTTTGATTTCACTTCTTTTTTGTGCCATTAAATTTAGTGTTTTTGTGTTTTTAAAAAATACTTCATCTTTTTGCCTAGTATTATTTATAAAATTATTTTGCGTAAAATATACTTGGCGTCCTTTTTTTACATTTTGAATGTCTTTTTTAGGCGGATTTCACAAGTTTTTGTTAAGTTTTATGTATGTATTAAATCTTTACTTTATATATATACTAAATAGATGAGTCTACAATATACTAAAAATAATGGATACAGAAAAGATTAGCAAGACCCTCACGTAAGGTAGGGCGTTGTTCCTCTCCCCACAATCACCCTCATCTCTGTCAACGACTGTTTCGCGACACTTTTCTCTACCAGATTGTCTTGTTTTTGTAATAGACATAAATGTTGCTTTTGTAATAGAAGTGTTTTATGATAGTCGGGGGGGCACCGCCCTCCTGAACCACCCCGTCGGGGGTTTCGCCCCGCTGCCCCCGCCGAGGGGCTTCGCTCCCCTTAAACCCCCATTAGGGGCTTTGAAGTGACTCAATATATGTATACTTATGTATACCTGGAGGTAATAAAGTAGTAGAAAGAGCGTGAGAAAGCGTGAGAGAGGGAGAAAGAACGACAAAAAGCGTGAAAAAGCGATATAAAGCGTGAAAGAGCGTTATAAAACGAGAGAGAGCGAGAAAGAGCAAGAAAGAGCGAGAGAGAGCTTGAAAAAGCGTTAAAAAGCGAGGAAGAGCGAGAGACAGCGAGAAAGAGCAAGAAAGAGCGAAAAAGATCGAGAGAAAGCAAAAGAGAGCGAGAAAGAGTTGAGAAAGATCGACAGAAAGCGAGAGAGAGCGAGAAAGAGCGAGAAAAAGCGAGAAAGAGCGAGAAAAAGCGAAAACGAGCGAGAAAGAGCGAGAGAGATCGAAAGTAAGGTTTTGACCAATCGCGTTGCTCGATTCTGCCGTCGGTAATCGTATCGAGCCACGCGATTGGTCGAAACTTTACTGTTACGTCTTACGGAAACTAGGCCCTTACTCATTTTCTTTCACTTACTCATTATTGCGCTTTCATTCTCTCTTTACGAAAACTGTGTGCGATTTCATGTAATATACTCCCTCCCTTTTTCTTTATTATTACTCTTTCTTATACTTGCTCTTTATTGGTAATTTGTACGGTACGGTACGGTAGTGCGGTAAACTAGCGCATCTTGTGGGTGGTGCTTTTTATGTGCAACTTCAAACGAGACGCTTGTGACAACTTCATACTTATGATTGGCAGAAAACCAAAATGTCACGTAAGTATTACACAACTTTTAAACATATATTTTATAGAATATCTTTAACTTTTCACTTATTTCATAATAGTATTATAATAAGTTTAATAAAATATTTGTTGTAACATGGAGTAATCTCTAAAAATGCATAACAAACGAAGGTATGGAACGAAGATACGGATACCTGCGTAGTACACGGAGACGCAGTATATGCAGTAGAGTAATAAAACATAAATTCCAGATATCCGTAGCATACAAGGGTATCCATTTACTTCGATACGGGTTTCCGTGTCAATACGAGTACCCGATTTATCGGGGTATCCGCGGAACTTGTCTAATGTCCGGTTTCTTCACCGTCGGATAACTTTATCCTTAGGATAACCTTACTCTTCGTCTCTTTCTAACCTAACTCTTAGAAAGAGACAAAGAGTGAATTTAACCTAAGGATAAAGTTATCCGACGGTGAAGAAACCGGGCATAAATCGGTATACAATGGGTAACGGGCGAGCAAGCGAGTATCCATATCTGGATATGATGCTCAACTTGAAAGATCAAGCGATGTGCTGATATAATTAGTCCATAATTATATAAATACAATTTTATTTTATTAAATTTATATTCAGATACAATATACAACAAATATAACAGATACAACAAATACTATAAATATTAATTATTATTATTCTTTAACATAATGTCTCGTATAATTATATACATATAATATATTGTATATATAATATATATATATTTATGCCATTAAGTTTAAATACACACACATATATATATATATATACATAATAATTTTTAAACACATTTGTTTTGTAACGTAAAATTTATTTTTATAAAACTTGGTTTAATTAGTTTTTTTATCTTTTTTAGAAGAACTAACTGAGATGGCGGAGAAACTGTTGCTGGAAGAACCACAGCAACAACAACAGCTACAGCAGTTGTTGCAAGACTTTTTGCAGCAACAGAAGCAGCAACAACAGCAACAGCAACAACAAATAGAAAAGCTACAATTACAATTGCAGCAACTGCAGCAAGAGCCACAACGGCCGCAACAACAGCAGCAGCCGCAACAACAGCAGCAGCTGCGACAACAACAACAACAACAGCAACAGCTGCAACAACAGCAGCAGCCGCAACAACAGCAGCAGCCGCAACAAGAAAATTGTACGTTATTTGTATATTATTAATTTATTTATTTATTAATAATACAATTATATTCACAATATTACATTTAGTATTTGTTATTTGTATTTTTGTATTTCTCTATCTTTTTAGATTCTCTCAGAGGCACAGGACGAGGTCGCGGGCGGGCCCGATGGTACGAACGACGGGGCCTGGAAATGAGATCAGTTCCAAGAGGCCGATACTACCGTGGTCGGGGTGGTCGAGGAGGAAGCTACAACCGTGGCCGGGGTGGTCGAGGAGGAAGCTACAACCGTGGCCGGGGTGGTCGAGGAGAAATACAATAAAAAATTATTATTTATATTAAAATTATTATTTATTTTATTATATCATATCATATATTATATTATTATTATATTAATCAAATTATATCATATATTATTATTATATATCATATCATATCATATTATATCATTATTATATTAATCGCATTATATCATATATTATTATATCATCATATTATTATATTATTATAATTACACAAATATTAATTAATAAAATATAATTAATTATAATTAATAGAATCTGAACAATTTTTTTTACTCTTAATATTTAGAAATGATTTCTTTTATTATCTTTGCAATGATTTTAATATTATGTTTACAATATTTTTGTTTTCGATTTTATATCTTAAAATTATGCTTCTCTATTTGTTATTATTCTGTCTTAAATGACTGTCCTCTGACCTTCAATCATTTCCTTTTTTATTCCTTTTGCTTATTTTTCACCATTTTTTAGTTTATTAATTGTGTATTTATTTGGTTAAAACATTATTATTTTTATGACCCCTTCATCTTCTTTTGCATTCTTTTTTCTTTTATCTTTCGCTTTTCGTTTTATATTTTAATTATTTTGATTATACATAAATATTTATTATTTTATTATTTTGACTGACCTAATGGCCTAAATAACTATGACCCATTGTTATATATATATATGTATATATAATAGAAAATTATTATTTGTTTCTATTTGCATATTTTATATGCGAATTTCTTGATAGAAAATTATGAAATATAAATTAATTCAATACTTTGACAATTGCATAAGTTATTTAGTTGTATTGTTCTAAAAAGATTATTATTTAATTACACCGTTCTAAAATGAAAATGTATGCATCTTTACTGCCACGTGGCCATTGCTTACGCAAAATTGTTTCATCGCTAACATACATCCATTCTGATTTATTTTTTTTTCCGACTCGTAACATATTCGTATAGTGACCTTTCTGTACATCATTTCCGTGATGATATATAGCACTACATACTCTGTATAATCCTTCTCCAATGGATATTTTAGCAGAAGGTACACTTGTAATATTATACTTAGTAATTTTGGATATTATACCGTTGCTATCATGAGAAAATAACATTAATTGTAATACAATTATTTGTTTAGCAGAATGTAAATTATGTTTAATATTTAATTGACCATTTTCTTTACAATTTTCGCACGTTCCCTCAACGGACGACCAATGTGAGAAATTGCGTTTTATTAAACTTTCCAAATCTATACTACGCGATGAAAATGTAGGAATCGCAAGTGTTCCTATTAAATCTTGCTCTACTTTGGTCTTTGTATAATTACATTTTACGCAATGAATAGTAGTAGATAGATCGTGCCCTATAATATCTCTGAGAATTATAATTTTTTCACAGAGTATTGTTAAAAATTTCGCAGCATCTTGTTGCATGTCATTAAATGAAAATGGTTCGCCAAGAAACTCTCTAATATTGATGGAATTTAACACATTTTTATCACCAATGTAATCATTAATTAAAGTTTTCATTGTATTTGTATCATCGTATTTCAATAATAATTTTCTAATCGTATCATTGTGTATTAAACATTGTGTAGAACCGTATTTGCATAGCATGACACATTATCTCTATTTGAAAAGCCTTTAACCGATGATAGTGATACATGTCTTGCAAACTCTGATTCTTCTTGTATTTTATCAATAAGAGGTATATTTGGTAATGCCCACAACTGATCTTTAACTTTATTACATTGATTGTTTTGTATATCAATTTTTTCTACATGTTGACCATATAATTCCCTTAAACGATTGTACTCAACGATGGCTGATTCATTAGCTTTAACAGATGCTGGATCGTAATTTATCAAGTGTAATCCTTCGATGGATGTGAGACGTGATAAGGCTACATACGTTTGGCCATAACTAAATATAGAATTTCCAATATCAATAACAGCTGAATTTAAACTCAAGCCTTGACTTTTATGGATAGTTATTCCATAACTTAGTGTTATAGGAAATTGTTTTCGTATAA
>JASTWR010002257.1:0-23345 GCA_030770355.1 Harpagoxenus sublaevis
CCGAACTTTATTCCATCATCGTCGAATTTACACCGTAAATCGTGTCCATACCCTCCTGTTTGCCACTCAGGACAGGCAT
This sequence comes from Harpagoxenus sublaevis, assembly GCA_030770355.1. NCBI lineage: Eukaryota > Metazoa > Arthropoda > Insecta > Hymenoptera > Formicidae > Harpagoxenus > Harpagoxenus sublaevis. The sequence goes on from JASTWR010002257.1 coordinate 80, forward strand.
GAGATACTTTAGGCTTAATGGGCCCCATTGATCTGCACGCTTCTCGACCCTCCTGCGTTTGCAACTTGTTTTGAACGGATGTCACGAGCGAGTCGTCCGTGGTTTCAAAAACATCCCTGTATACGAGTGAATCAAGCGTTGTAGGTTGTACTGTTTTCACTGTCGTGGACGGTGTAGAGGTTATCGGCGGTACATCCTGTGGAGCTTTTAATTTACGCGATTGTAAAATTTTGGCTGTTTCGTTCAGAGTAGATGGCACTGTTTTCGATCGTCTTAACTTTGACGTAATTGGAGTTGAAGCCATTACAACGTTCAAACGAGGCATTTGATCGTTTTCGCTTGGAGCTGTCAAACGACTCTAACATTTCAGGTTCTTCGCCAACGGTGTTTTCGACAATCTGCTTTAAAGGCTCGATGATGGGTTTAAAGTGTCTCTCCAACGCGATATCTTCCTCCATTTTACCGGTTTTTAATGCGCGATACTTTTTGCGAATCGAATCGCTCGTTTTCACAATCTGCTTGGCTATCCTCTCGCGATCTCTAGTCTCCATGCTGCTGGTGTCCATATTGCGACAACGTTGTCCAGCCAACGCGTTGATAACAACTAAACGCGTTACGGTATCGCAAAGTCGTTAAATCCTTTTCTATATCGACCATTTGAAAGCGCGCTGTCTTTGTCTATCACCACGAATCCATACTTTTGCTGCCAACAAGTATGACACAATTTGCAGAAATCCTCGAAAGACATGTCGGTGTTTACGTGATCGTCGTATACGTGTTTTAGATTGGTACCATCTTGTTTAAACAAAATTAATAAATTTGTGTTGTCGCGTATAAGATGCTTCGGTATCTTTGCGTACGTCTGACAAAGATAGAAGGAGTCGCCGGCTGCGTGCCGACCCATTAAAAAGTATTCTCTTATCGTGTCTTGCTTGTCGCACGCCACGTCATCAAAGATAAAAATAGATTTCGGAAGCGCCTCGCTCGGTGGAATGACGTCATTGTTATTCGAAAAAGTAAAGTAGCCAATCTCTTCTATCGGCGTTAATATATTCTCCAAGTATCGATATTTTGGTTGTTGCAGCGATTTCGAGTACACGTACACGTTCTCGAAGCGTACACCGTGCGGACTTTCCAGCAAGCTTATCAACACGTTTGTCTTGCCGCAATTCGATGGACCACAGATGATACCGCGTATAGAAATTGGTAGCATGTCTCCATGTTTGCGTACCTCTTTCATTAACTGTACCTTATCATCAAAGTTTGTCACTTTGATCACCCGCGATTGTCGCACGAACCGCATGTTATCTCCCCTCCACAACAAATGTAAAACGGTATCGTGAAAACCGGCCTATTTATACAGGAGCGTAGAGCTGAGACGCTCAGTACTCAAAATGTTTTTGCTACTGTCAGATAACAGCGATATTTACAATTTAACGACCGATCAGTTGAAATATATTCCAAAGGTCATTCTACTACGGCAGTTTCACAATTACATAGATTATTTTCCCAAACATATCAAGGCAGATTCGGAGATTCAGCAATATCGTCGGTGTTTGAAACATTATAATTTACCGCATCATCAAACGCATATCGACGGTCCGCCGCCGTTGATAAAGAACTGCGGCGAATGTCAGCGATAGTAAAAGGCCGCGGCTTATTAAATCGCGCGATAAACGCACTTCCGATCGAATTACATATCCCCGGCTATCAGTTTTGTGGTCCGGGCATTCATTTAGAAACACGATTGGCGAGAGGTGATCAAGGTATTAATCCATTGGACGGAGCGTGTCGCGAGCACGATGTAGCCTATTCGCATAGCAACGATCTCGCAAAACGACACGTGGCTGACAATATACTCGCTGCGAAAGCGCGAAAACGCATTACAGCGAGAGATTCAACTCTTGGAGAGAGAGAGCTTCCGCCACAGCTGTCTGGGCGGCCATGAAAACCAAGACAAAACTCGGAATGGGTTTGAAAACAAAAAAGAAGAAGAAGAACAAGCGAATACTTCCGGTTGCAAAACGCGGTGGTATCCTACCGATCCTACCGTTGTTGGGAGTTCTCGGTTCATTGGTCGGCGGAGCGGCAGGAGTCGCAAAGGCTGTGAACGATAACAAAGCCGCGCGGCGTCAGCTGGAAGAATTGAAACGTCATAATCGCGCCATGGAAGGTCATGGACTTTATCTCGCTCCGTATAAACGTGGGCGGGGAGTCTCGAAAAAAAAAAAAAAACGTCGAGACGCTAAAAATTCCGAAGGGTGTAACTACAAACGTACAACTACAACAACTAGCGAAGCGTATGCGCATTCCATATTTTAGGGGTATTTTCATGCGTACTACTTTACCAACGGGAGGAGTTGGTCAAAACGAAAGTGGTAACACGGATAATTTGTAAACTTGGATAATGCTGAGGGACCGGGTACTCACTGGGTGGCATACGCGAAGAGAGGACATCGAGCCATATATTTCGACAGTTTTGGCAATCTTCGACCGCCTAGGGAATTGGTGCAGTATCTAAAGAATGTGACGCAAATCGTGTACAATCGCACGCCTTATCAGCGATATGATCAGAGCAATTGTGGACAACTGTGTTTGCACTTTCTACAGACGGTTGACGATCAATTTAAAGACTGGCGTTGCGGTGTTTGAACTCAGTATTATTTCAAACATGTCACTGACATTTACGCTCACAGGCAAGAGTAGCATCCTCGCGGTAAGCTACTTTCCTGCTGTGGATTTGAGCGATGACAATTACGAGCTCGGTTTGACAGATTTTGAAACCTATTATACGATACCAAATGTAAATTCTTCGAACAATAAATTCTACTTTGATGACAAGGAGATTGCCATTCCCGAAGAATCATACGAACTGCGTGATATAGATACGTATCTGAAACGTGCCATTTTACGGTCCAACGATGTTGCAAGAAAGAAACATGTCGGCGAAGATGAAGAGTACCCACTGGTTATTCGAGCTAACAACAATACGATGAAGAGCGAGATCAAGTGTACTTATCGGGTAAATTTCACCAAACCAAACAACATTAGATCGCTGCTAGGATTTTCAGCGAATCGCGTACTGGAGCCGCGACAATGGCACGAATCGGACGTACCGATAAATATTATTAGCGTAAGCATCATTCGCATAGAATGTAACGTGACCGCGGGTGCGTACAGTAACGACAAGTATGTGCACACGATACACGAATTTTCACCGAGTGTGCCACCAGGATATAAGATATCGGAAACGCCGGCATAGATCATTTACCTTCCGATCACCGTGCGGAGCATTACGGACCTAACAATTTGCGTTGTGGATCAGGACGGTCGGTTGATCAATTTTCGTGGAGAAGAGATCACCATTAGACTGCATGTGCGAAGACGTCAGTGGTAACGTGAGATGCTCATACTGAACGAAGCCGAACAGGTGCAACAGACGAGAAACATAATTAGAAAGACAATTCGATCGCCGAAGAAGAAACTCACCTCGTCGAACGTTGAATTTTTAAAATCATTGGGTTTTGTCGTGCGAAATGGCTAATATCTTGAACATTGGATGTGAACCGATCTTTGACGACAGCGTCGTCAAGATTGAGTCTCATACATACAATCCATATGCTAACACGACGTTTGGGCATAGCGATGAGATAAGAATACCCATACAACAGCAAGATTTATACACGTCGCCGTGTGAAAGCTTTCTCTACGTCGAAGGAATATTAAAGATAAAGAAAAAGAATGACGAGTCTGTGGCAACGCTTGTAAATAATTGCGTGGCGTTCATGTTTGACGAAATTCGATATGAGCTTAACGGCGTGGAGATTGATCGCAATAGAAACGTTGGAATAACCAGTACTATCAAGAATTATGTATCGCTAACGTATGACAGTGCTATAATCATGCGGAATGTTGGATGGGACGTTGGATCGAGCATACCGGACGGATATTTCAACTTTTGCGTACCGCTCAAGATGTTGCTAGGCTTTTGTGAGGATTACAAACGCGTGGTTGTTAACGCTCGTCATGAATTAATTTTGATACGAGCGAGTAGCGATAACAATTGCATTGTAGGAAATCCGACGACGGAGCCGGAAATTGAATTGTTTAAAGTACAGTGGCGAATGCCTCATGTTACATTAAACGAGGTCAATAAATTGTCCCTGTTACGGGCTTTGGAAAGCGGACGATATCTTAGTGTCAGTTTTCGCTCGTGGAATCTGTATGAGTACCCCCTGTTGCAGAGCACGACCAAGCATTCGTGAAGATATGTTATCTTTGCGCTGCAGGCCGGTCGCAAGAATATTATGTCTCAAGATGTTAGCATATTCGATGACTGTAACTTGACCAATATCAAGCTTTATCTAAACTCTGAATTTTATCCGTACGATGACTTAAATCTAGATTTTGGTAAAAAATGATACGCCGGTCTTTTTGATATGTATGCACGTTTTCGTAAAGCTTATTACGGACACGACTGCTACGAAACGTTGTGCACCGTGGCCACATTCCTGGCAAATGGACCTTTTGTTGTCATCGATTGCTCGCGACAAAACGAATCTGTCAAGAGCACCACCGTAAATGTGCGAATCGAATTTGACTGCAAAGGGAATGTACCTGCAAATACTACCGCCTATTGCCTCATCTTGCATGATTGCGTAATCGAATATTGCCCTCTGTCTAACGTAGTGCGCAAAATCATGTAAATTGCACTATTTGCAAATATTTCGATATAAGAGAGACAGATGTATCGCGATAAACTATAGTATAAATTGTTACTTCGCTGCATCATAATCATGCCAACGTTTGTCGATCTGCAAGGATTTATCGTCGGAATGAAATTTGTCGTAAAGGAGGTGGCGGTGTTGAAAAACGGAACCATTCTGGCGCATTACATTTTTACATGCCCTATGCCATGGAATCTCCTAACAAAATCCGACAAATCATGTGCTTCATGGTTGATTGCTAATCACCATAGATTACGATGGGAAGACGGGATGGTCCCATACAGCATGGCGAAACGTCTAATTACCTCGGCAGTGCTTGGTACGGAAAAGGATGACGAGGCGTCAACTCTCGTGTACGTCAAGGGATGCCAGAAACGAGATTGGCTGGTGGATATGCTTGAGAATGATGTGAGAGAAAATTTAATCATGGAGACTTTGGATGCAGATTACGAAGATAGCGAATCCTTAAATAATCTAGATGTTACTAACACTGTGCGATGTGGAAAACATGTTAAGAATTGCGCATTACAAAATGTATTAAAAATATTTAACTGGTGGTCGCAACGCCAGAAGAAGTTGCAATTTTTTTAAAAATAAATTATATAAACGTTAAAATGTTTTATTTTACTTTTCCCTTTTTCCACATAGTTATTAGATGTGTCCTATGTGAAGATGCAATTACATTTTCTTTACGTGTGTATGTATGTATGTATGTATGTATGTATGATGTACGTACGTATGTACGTATGATGTATGTACGTATGTACGTACGTACGTACGTATGTACGTATGTATGTATGTACGTATGTATGTACGTACGTATGTCATATCAATGTCGCGATGATTTCATCAAACACATACGTTTGCATGGAACCATTGTCCATACATCGTATCTCGTATGAAGGTTCTGGGTCAAATTTCGCACAGTGTTGAACGATAGCTAGTGTCCTGCATGATAAGGACTCAAGCTACTTTTCTCCGAATTTTTTATCATATCTCGGTTACACCTTCCCCTAAAATTTTTCTTTCGCTCGTTCAGTTTGTCTTGAGTTGTCAAACGACTAAGATGCGGTGCATTAGGTGTCGAAAATTGTTCGCGCCGGCTACGTGTGACGTATGCATGAGCGAATATTGGCTGCGCGCCGCGCGTGCCGCGCATGCCGCCGTCGGACCGTCTCCGCGGTCACCTTCGCCGAGTTCATCTCGGCGGTCTCCGCGGTATGTCGAGGTTGAGCCTCGAACACCCCTTCCCTATGACGAGTGCATCCTCCATCCGCTGCATGTGACGGTGGACGTGGCAACAGGGGTGCGGGATGTAATAGTGCCTCGTGAGACATAGTAATTTGGTCAGTACCTTATTTTAAAGTTCAAATTTAAGGATCGGTTTTTGCGCAATTTTGAGTTTGTAGATTTAATTATTTACTTTTTCTACAGCTCAGCGACGAGTCCTTCTGGAGGTAGTAGAGGATGTACGTGATACTGAGGAATTACAAGATCCATCAGAACATGCCATACTTACTTATTTAATCTATACTATAATAAAAACTGAATAAAATGTATAATGATTTAAAAAAGCTTAAATTTATTATCCTTCCACCTCTCCCTTCCAAATCCTTAAATTGCGTTAATAAAATTCTTAAAATTTAAATACCGGACGGTAGAACGACTGTGACTTTGAACGATAAAAGACTGTGACTTTTCTATTTTTAACAGCAAATATTTTAAAAATATGCACCTGCTCTAGTAATAGATACGCGAATAAGAAAGAACATCTGAGAGCGGGAGAGAGGACGCAAACGGGAGCGGAGGGAGAATACGAGGAGGTATAGGTAAGAAGGTGAGTATGAGAGAGAACGTGAAGAGGTAAGTAGAAAGAGAATGTGATATGCAAGCGCGGTGATGTCACGCTGATCCGCGGTCGACGCGAGCGGTAGCGATAGCGAGGACACGCGGAAACGATATATCATGCGGGTTGCAGTCTGGACCCCCCTCACCGTGGACCCGCCTACCCGCGGGCCCACCGCGTCCTCATCCTCGCGGACCATGGCGCGGTTCCCCCTCTCCCGCGGGCCGCCGCGATACGTACGTACATACATACGTACATACATACGTACGTACATACGTACGTACATACGTACAATGGGGAGCAGAAATGAGTTCCGAGCTCGGTGCAGAGCGGTGTAGATGAGCGCGCTATCTCTAGGTGGGTTACCGACCTACTTACAGCCACGGTCGACAAAAGGTTCAAATGCAGAACCGCGAACGCGTAAAAATGGTCAGTCACGCGTATTGCTCGCGCGTGCATTTGATGAAAAGAAACATTTTTAATACAATTGATACACACAATTAATATTTATTACATAAAATATAACAATCATAGGTGATTATGTAATTATAATTATATTATGCATCTGTAACTATATTATTCCACCGACTAAGTATGTGTTTACTGGAATAATACATATAATTACAGATAATATGATAATTATAATTACAACATAATTTCCCTATAATTATTCTATTGTTTATGTAATGCATATGTATTACATATGTATACGTATGTAATGCACATATATAATACATATGTATATAAAAAATTGTTTTTCAATTCTTTATAATTTTTACGATGTCGCATAATTTTTAGTATTTTATTTATAAGTGAATGTGTGTGTGTGTGTGTGAAATATTAAAATTAAATTAAGTAAATTAAGGATTAATCGGATACGAAATCTATTTTGTAATATTTTATGAATTTATAGATTCTTCTAATTTCAACATTAAGTTTATAATGCGATTTTCATCCATTTTTGCTTTTTACAAAATGTAATTATCTATTTCCTAAAATTGAAATATTTTTTATAAGAAAAAAAGAATCTATAAATTCATAAAATATTACAAAATAGATTTCGTATCCGATTAATCCTTAATTTACTTAATTTAATTTTAATATTTCACACACACATTCACTTATAAATAAGATACTGAAAATAATGCGACATCGTAAAAATTATAAAGAATTGAAAAACAATTTTTTATATACATATGTATTATATATGTGTATTACATACGTATACATACGTAATACATATGCATTACATAAACAATAGAATAATTATAGGGAATTATGTTGTAATTATAATTATCATATTATCTGTAATTATATTATTCCAGTAAACACATACTTAGTCGGTGGAATAATATAGTTACAGATGCATAATATAATTATAATTACATAATCACTTATGATTGTTATATTTTATGTAATAAATATTAATTGTGTGTATCAAATTGTATTAAAAATGTTTCTTTTCATCAAATGCACGCGCGAGCAATACGCGTGACTGACCATTTTTACGCGTTCGCGGTTCTGCATTTGAACCTTTTATCGACCGTGGCTGTAAGTAGGTCGGTAACCCACCTAGAGATAGCGCGCTCATCTACACCGCTCTGCACCGAGCTAGGAACTCATTTCTGCTCCCCATTGTACATACATCATACGTACCGCTTGTTGTAGAGACATACAGGTCAGTATGACGGGTTGTCCATTCATGCAGGCGCGCAAGCGGAAACGATATATGATGTGACGTCACGCGGGTTGCAGTCCGAACCGCCTTCACCGCGGGCCACCGCGCCCGCATCCCTCGCGGCCCATAGCGCGGTTTCCCCTTTCCCGCGGGCCGCCGCGATGTCAGAAAACGCGGTTCCCCTCTCCCCGCGGACCCCTCGCCTATCGTTTCCCCTCCCTTGCCCCGCGGACCCCTTGCTCATCGTTTCCCCTCCCTTGCCCCTGCGGCCCTCTCGCCCACCGGGCATGGAGTACCCCGCGTCGCGGAACCCCCTTCCCCTCTACCCCCCTCGCCAACATTTGGCCCCCTCCCTTGCCCCCGCGGACCCCTCGCCCACCGGGCATGGAGTACCCCGCGTCGCGGAGCCCCCCTGCCCCTCTACCCCCATCGCCCTAGGTTGGGTTCGAACCGGCCCCATATACCTACTACTGTTAATTGTTTAAACAAAAATTTTGTAAACAAATTAAGATTGTCGTCGTGATTAAGCAATGTTAAAAAAACGAAATATATTGAAAACTGACGACAATCTTGATTTGTTTACAAAATTTGTTTAAAAAATTAACAAAATTGTTATCAGGTATCACAGCATCGTAAATAATATTTAATGTCAAACAATTTGTAGTCAATTCTGTTGAAAAAATAAAGTTTATAGAGTAAGAAATAGCTCAAATATACATATATATTTGTTTATTAGATTTTTTTATTAACATTAACAATTGTTCTGGACTTTTAACAAGTTATAATTAAACGTTATTTTTTTACGTGTATCCCGTACAAAAAAATTTAAGAATGAAGTATCCAAGTATTTCTAATCCTGAAGAAACACTTTCACTCATTAATTTGTTTATAAAAAATTAATTTACAATTTTAATAAACAATATAAAATTATATCGATCAAACAACGTTTTGACGACATCTACAGAACATTTTAAGAACATGAAATAACATATATGATAAGTAACATTAATTCGTCACTGTAATATGAATTACTGTTCGGCGTACCGCCTTGTATATATATTTAGATTAATTGCCTTGTTTATTTTAGTTATTAGTTGCGCACATTTTGTTGTTAATTGCATATTTGATTGTTAGTTGCCAATTGTTAATGTTCGCGTGACGTCGGTGGATTGCGATCGGGACAATTTTGAATCATGCGACTCACCAATTGGTGCTGCCATCGTTTATCCACCGACGGCAGCGATTACCTTCAAAAAGGGGAGCAAGTACTCGCTCGCGGCACGTTTCAGGACCGCGAGCCCTCACTCATCGTAAAACCGCTCATCGACAAGGAGCTTTTAAACGCGCACGAAGTTTCGGACGTCCGACCGCGATCTTCCCCCCACTCTTGGGGACCGACCTTTCGCCTGCCTTGCTTGCTCGTGCTTTTGCCTGCTTGTGCCTGCTTTGTGCCCGCTTTACGCTTTGCACCTGTGCCTGCTTGCTGCCTGCAACCATTGCCTACTGCATCCGCCTGCATACCGGACCGGCAGAGCCTGGCCACGTGGGAATGCGACGAGGACGGGACGAGAGTCGGAGTCAACCGGGAGACGACGGGCGCCCGAGCGGTGAGTCGCTTTTAGTCATATGCATGCGCTCGCTTTCTTTCGCCTATTTCGCTAACTTAGTCGTGAGGGGGATTATAATTACCCCCCTCTGGTCCTTCGAGCATAGCTAATCTTGCCCCCCGGGGATAGCGTTAATACCCCCCCCCCGCTCAATTACTATAATTAAATTTATATGATAAAACGTTTTTGTTTTACGCATCAGAAAGTGAGACGTTTCCGAGACGTCCTTTGGATGTTGTTTAGTATTAATAGTAGAGACGTCGTAGCAATCTCGCGAGAAGAGGAGGGGGCGATACTCGAATGAATATAACGCAATAGAATTATTTGAATACTTTTATCAGACAGAACTACTCGGTGGAATGCCAGCATTTGCTGCGTGGACAAGGGAAAACTGTCCGAAAAACCTTGTCAGCATTCAATACATATTGTAAACATCATACAAAAAATATACACAGTAAAATGGCAATAATACAAAAGATAAAGCATAAATCATAATACATACAAATATGAGTGAATACTCACGAGATAAGACAAATATTAAAGAATTAATAAATTTACTTCTAAAGTTTATAATAATCAATCTTAATATCACTTGAATTAAAGTGAACACTGTATTCTCAAAAGATAATAGTTGAATATGTAATACGTAATAGATGAATATGAAAGTTAAACTTGAAATAAGAATATTGACTAATAACTAGAAAAGGATATATACAAGTAAAGCAATAATACTTAACATAACTCAGTTTGAGCAGCGTAATTCAATAAAGAATAATTCAGAAAAGAATGATAATCATTCGAGAGTATTTAGAAAATAATAGCATAAATCACACATATAGAATTTCATATAATAGAATAAAGTATTCGCAACGCAGTGAAGTAATCACACACCTAATAATCATTCAATTGAAAGTATAGAAAAGAATATGAAACGTATAGCTCGCAATAATCAGTCGTAAGACAGGCGCAATTGAAAGTCGAAAGTATAATACAACTTATTTACAAGAAAGAAATGCAGAAAGGAATATAATCTAATTCGCTTTGAATCGTTATGAATAATTAGTAATCGCTACGAATCCGGATCCGGTTGTAATGTAAATCAACTTGAAAGTAAAGTACGTATCAATTTGATACGATCCCATTGTCCGTAAAGTTTATCACAATTCTAATGGCCGTAAAATTTAACGTCATGACGGAAAGTTAGTATAAATCAGTATTGATTTCTGTAAGCAATTTCACTGCTGAATAAGGAACGTGGAAAGCACAATTCCTCTCATCTTTATGGAAATAAATCAATTTACCGTAGGTTGAAGTCGAATATCTTAATTATTGAACCTGAGAGATTTCTCTCAGCTACCTTCCTTTGTAAAAACGCAGAAAACGTCGCACTTGACGATCATCAGAATCGAAGTCCATCTCGCAGGAACAATTCACAGACAGATCTCAAAAGAATCGTCCTTCCTTCCTTCCTTCTTTGAGTCAATCTCAAGATTGATTCCACTATCCAGATTGATCCTTGGATCGTTATCTACGCAGCTCGCAAAGCGTATGACGCAATACTCTACTGGAATGGAACGTGCTCTCGCACCGGCGTCTGATGGAACAATGACCGATCCGCCCCGTCGTCTTCACGCTCTCACGTGACCGCGTTGCCAAGGCACGTACGCCAGGCCCATGTTACTCGTTGCGCCGTAGCGCGCAAGACTTATCGATAGTGCGTGCGTGCGTCAAGCTATCGAGAATCGAAACGCGTCGCGTAACGACGGCTTACTGTAACCGCGAAACTTAAACTCTAAACAGATGTCCTTTAAACGTCTGTTATATGACTGTAAAAACATGATATATATTTCAGTATTATTATTGAGACATCTGTAGTACAAATATATAAAGTAAACTCATGCAATTTATTTAACAATTTTAAAATGTAAAAAAATTTGAATTTAACGGGTTGAAAAATTAAACATATTGACGATGTACCTTGGACATCCCTAAAATGTCTGTGTAAATAACCTCCCAGATAACATATTGACGTCATAAAGACGTCTAAAAGACGTCATAAAAATTCCTAGACGTCTTAAAAAGATTTCAAAAAGACGTAGTTTAAACGTCTTTGGGGCGTCTTATGTCACTATTTATGACGTCTTTAATACAATGCATTAAGACGTAGATTAGATATTATTTTAAGACGTTTTTTGGACTTTTTCATAGACATTTAAGACGTTTTTTAAACTTTTTTTATAGACATGCATGTTGTCTGGCTATAATTAAGAAAAATACGAAAGAAGAGCTAGCGTTGTGCTTGTAGTAATTAATATACTATTATATTAATCCAAAAGTTTATACATATGTATGTATATGCCACTGTATTATAAGAGAGATAGACTCCACGATATAACTGATACAAATTTTGCCGTACTTATATAACATTGCTCATCGTATATTTCTTACGAGAAACGGATTTCATCAAAAGCCATCTATCGGTCGGATGATGCGATCGAAAATACGCCGTTCTAGCAAAGTCTTAAAGCCATTTTTTTCTACGATGTCATACAGACGTATTTCTAACAAAGTCTGAAAGACGTTTTTTCTAAGACGTCATATAGACGTATATCTAACAAAGTCATAGAGACGTCTCTTTTAAGACGTCGTTACAACGTCATTAAGACATGCGTGTTGTGTGGGCTTATTATAGGACGTCCACACAACGTACTTGGGACGTATTTTAGACGTCTGATATACGGCGACATAAACGGGACATTTCAGGACACACTTTAGACATCCGAAGTGTGTCCTGGACGTCAAATTGTTGCGTGGGTTATTTGTTTGAATTTACACCGTCGATTGAAAAATCGGTGTTTTATCTTACTATTTTTACTTAGTCACCTTAATATGTGTTATTGCGATAAATATTATCACAGCCTCAGTGGTCGAATTGGCACGACACCCGCACGGTATACAGGAGGTTCCAGGTTCAAACCCTGGCTGAGGTAATATTTTTTGCAATAATTTCTTTCAATCAGGGGGGGTAGGGAATTTTTAATTCTCCAACGAAACTGTGTTTTAAAGTCTGACAAATCGGTTGGCACGCAGTTTAGTAGGTTGGAAATTCGTGTACTTGGAAATACACGAAAAGGATTTAAAAAATTTATTAGTTTATAATAAATTTCAAATCTTAAAAACGCGTATATCGTGATTGCCAGTTACGTCGATTAAAATTCTCAATTTGGAAAATAAAAGTAGTTTTTTTGCATATTTTTTTTATTATCGTAATAAATATGGATTTTATTACAAAAAGTTCCAAATAAAAGTTGTACCTCTCTTGAAAACGTAACTTTTATGTTCTATACGCTACTAGCTGGTTACCCGGGCTTTGCCCCGGAGGACTTCTCGCCCCATTGTAGACATGAGTTAGTACATAGACAACAGAGGAAATGAACAATACGATGAAGAAATTTAAATCTGAAGCAATAGAATTGGAGCAAAAGTACGAACAAACACTAACATAATTTTAATTCATTTTTATTATGTCATGAGATAATATTATTCATTACAATCAAACAAAAGTTTATTGGAGTCAAAATCGATTTAAAATAATTAAATACCGTAACAAAGCACGGGTATTAGGCTAGTAACAAATACAAAAATAAACGTTTGATGATAATTTATTCAACACTATTATTAGGAATCTGAAAGATTTCAGCCATTGCATCAAAGAATGCGGTAATCCGAATGTCAAAGTTATATTTGACGATGTATGAACGAAGAAAAGTTATTTAAAGCAGCGAATCGTTTGTATGTTGAACAGACTTTTTATTATAGCAGAGAATGTGCTGTACAGATATTAAGCGTCGAAGTTAACGAAACAGAAATAATTTGTTGAAGCAGAGAATAGTCGGTATATGAAAAGTACATATTTATATGTACGATGAATAGTTGTTATATAAATTTGTACTTTTTATATACCAACTATTCTTTGCTTTAACAAATTATTTCTGCTTTGTTAACTTCGACGCTTAATATCTGTAGCAGAAATAATTTGTAAAAGCAGAGAATAGTTGGTATATGAAAAATATGCTTTGTAAGTTAAAGCGAGGTCCACTCTGTACAGGGTTGGGAGGGGGGATGCGAAGGGGGCCGCGGTGGCGAACACAGCAAACGGAGAACGACGTTTCTTAATTGTAAATTTTCAGCTTCGAGTTTTGCATCGCAATATCTCCGCTTGTAGGGCATGTAGCGGAAACATAAAAACACTTTTATTATACGAATTTGTTCCAAGCTATCCATTAAGCCTAGTTGGAACTTAATCCGTTTGCTAGTTATCGAGATCTCAAAATCTCGAGTACTCGCAACTCGTTGCATCGCGTTAATAGAGCCACGGCGGTCTCGCTTTGCGCGTACTTGGCGCGAGGCACTACCGTGTCTTTTGATTACTTTGATTTTTTCAAGGTAAAGATATTACTTGGATTCTTTCAAGGCAGATTATCAACATAAATTATAATTTTGAACAATAAGCAAAACCCGTTCGTAATTACCTTAGCTACGATTCGGCATTGCCCCGCGTGCGGCGGGTAACTCCGAATGGCAAAGTTTTGCTTTTTGTTTAAAATTGTTTATGTTGAAAATTTATAAATATTATTGTAATTTAAAGCCAAATAACTGGAATATTACTTGAAATAGACTTCTATAATTGATAAATAATCGTCAGCTTTATTTAACTTTTCCCTTAGATGTTCGCAATTCTTCCATTCTCCCATACCCTTAAAACCATTTTCGTTAATAAATTGATTGTGGAATAAGGAAGCGTTATTTTTTTATAAGTAATTGTTGAGCTGAGTATAACAACCGAAAAAATACCATTAATTAATTAATTTACAGGAGATACAAAGGGTTCTATAATTCATCCTTGAATCTAGATTTGCGCCTTTAGGGGTTGATTAGGGCAAAATCCTGAAATATGTTTTTGAGCATTTGTATGGGTGACCTTCGTAAGCAAGAACCAAGTCGATATCTCATCGGGCTTAAGAGATATTGCCAAATCCGTAAAAATACATTTTAACCCTTTTCACACCCTTAAGGGTCAAATTTCTAAAAATCCCTTCTTAGTGGGTGCTTACGTCATGAGAGGAATACACTCCTCGAATTTCATGTTTCTAGGTTCAGGGGTTTGGGCTGGGCGTTGATGAGTAAGTCAGTCAGTCAGTCAGTCAGGACATTTGTCTTTATATATAGATAATAGATACTAAATATATCTCCCTCCTAATTAGATTTAATTCAAGTCTATATTCATTTGCATATCACAGCCGGTACAAATTCCAAATATGTATTAAATCATTGCAAGGTAATCTTAATCTCAAAAGAAATTATTGAATATCAAATGAGAATTTACTAAGTTTTTAAAGTAATTTATTTAATTCACATTATTATTACAATGTATTTTAATGTCATTGTATCTTAAAAAAAAGTAATACTAAGATTATAAATAATACTAAGATTTAAAATACTAAGATTACAATTAAATTGATTTATTTCGAACGATTTATTGAATTGATTTATTTCGAACAAAGAACAAACACTATTTGCATATATACAGGACGTTTGTTGACATCTAAATTTGTTTTTAGTCTTTATCACATAGTACATAAATAAATTTGATTGTGTTTGCTTATCAACATAAATTACAATTTAAAAAAAAAAGCAAAACCCGTTCGTAATTAAATAAAGACGTTTATAATTGGCAAATAATTGTGGGCTTTATTAAACTTTTCCCTTAGATGTTTGCAATTCTTCCATTCTCCCCTATGGCCTTTAAAATTATTTTTGTTAATAAATTTATTGAAGAATACGGAAGCAAATGTTACTTTTTTAAAAATAATTGTTGGGCTGAGTATAACAACCGAAAAAATACTATTAATTAATTAATTTACAGGAGATACGAAGGGTTCTATAATTCACCCCTAAATTCAGACTTATCCCTTTAGAGGTTGATTAGGGCAAAATCCTGAAATACGTTTCTGAGCATTTGTATGGGTGACCTTCGTAAGCAAGAATCAAGTCGATATCTCATCGGGCCTAAGAGATATTGACAAATCCGTGAAAATACATTTTAACCCTTTTCACACCCTTAAGGGCCGAATTTTTAAAAATCCCTTCTTAGTGGGTGCTTACGTCATGAGAGGAATACACCCCTCGAATTTCATGTTTCTAGGTTCAGGGGTTTGGGCTGGGCGTTGATGAGTCAGTCAGTGAGTGAGTCAGTCAGTCAGGACATTTGTCTTTATATATATATAGATTACTGTAAAAGCAGTACCTAACGAAAAAAATACAAATATTAACATTTCATTCCATTCACCTGACATGTAAGATCTCTCTCTCTCTCTCTCTCTCTCTCTCTCTCTCTCTCTCTCTCTCTCTCTATATATATATATATATATATATATATATATATATATATATATATATTAAATCTTCGACTTACTAAATAGATGAGTCTACCATATACTAAAAATATTGATACTGAAAAGATTAGCGAGGCCCCGTACGCAAGGTAGGACGTTCCATTCACCTGACATGTAAGATCTGTGTGTATATCCATTAAATCTTCGCCTTACTAAAATAGATGAGTCTACAATATACTAAAAATAATGGATACAGGAAAGATTAGCAAGACCTCAATGCAAGGTAGGGCGCTGCCCTTCTCCCCACAACCACCCTCTCTGCTAACAGTACCAACGCCTGTTTCACGACACTTTTTTCTACCAGATTAAGTCTTGTTTTTGTAATAGATGTTGCTTTTGCAATAAAACAAGTAGAAACTTGCACATTGCTTCTTCATAGTTTTTAAGTGAGCAAGTAGAAACTTGCACATTGTTGTCTCATAGTTTTTAAGTGAGCCAGTAGAAACTTGCACATTGCTTTCTCATAGTTTTTGAGTAAGCCAGTAGAAACTTGCACATTGCTTTCTCATAGCTTTTAAGTGAGCCAGTAGAAACTTGCACATTGTTTTCTCATAATTTTTAAGTGAGCAAGTAGAAACTTGCACATTACTTAATCAACATTTTATATCGCTCATAAAGCTTCCTCTATGAAGAAGCCAAATTTTTTCTTTGATATATAATTATTAGTAAATATTTATTAATTTGGCTTCCTCATAGAGGAAGCTTTATGAGCGAAATAAAATGTTGATTAAATAATGTGCAAGTTTCTACTTGCTCACTTAAAAATTATGAGAAAGCAATGTGCAAGTTTCTACTGGCTCACTTAAAAACTATGAGAAAGCAATGTGCAAGTTTCTACTGGCTCACTCAAAAACTATGAGAAAGCAATGTGCAAGTTTCTACTGGCTCACTTAAAAACTATGAGAAAACAATGTGCAAGTTTCTACTTGCTCACTTAAAAACTATGAAGAAGCAATGTGCAAGTTTCTACTTGCACACTTAAAAACTATGAGGAAGCAATGTGCAAGTTTCTACTTGCACACCTTAAAGCTATGAGGAAGCAATGTGCAAGTTTCAACTTGCACACTTAAAAGCTATATAGAAGCAATGTGCAAGTTTCTACTTGCTCACTTCTTTTATTATCCTAAAAAATCATTTTTTGAAGTCTCAATTATTAAGACTTGAGATGTTCTAACTGCAATTAAAAAATTAGCCCTTTTGCAAAAAGACTAGCCCTTTTGCAAAAGGCCGCCTTTTTGCGAAACACTGATCGTTGATAAAATCGTGATTTAAAAAAAATTTAGCCCTATATCTCATTATTTGCATAAGTTAGAGCAACCAGGGACATTTCTAAAAAAATTAAAAATTAAAAAAAAAAGCCCTTTTACCGATTATCGCCAAATTCAATATCAACCTTTCTTAAATGCTACTTTATTGATTTAAAGAAAAATCGGCCCGATATCTCGATATTTGCTGAAGTTAATGCAACCACGAACATTTCTAAAAAAACTCAATTTTTTTTTAAAAGAACCCCTTTACCGATCATCGCCAAATTTAGTACCAACCTTCCTTGAATGATACTCTATCGATTAAAAAAAAACAACCTAATATCTCAATATTTGCGGAAGTTAAAGCAACCACGGACATTTCTAAAAAAATTCAAAAATTTTTTTAAAAGAACCCCTTTACCGATCATTGCCAAATTCAATACCAACCTTCCTTGAATGATGCTCTATCGATTAAAAAAAAACAGCCCGATATCTCAATATTTGCGGAAATTAGAGCAACCACAGACATTTGTAAAAAAATTCAAAATTTTTTTAAAAAAAACCCCTTTACCGATCATCGCCAAATTCAATACCAACCTTCCTTGAATGATACTCTATCGATTAAAAAAAAAACAGCCCGATGTCTCAATATTTGCGGAAGTTAGAGCAACCACAGACATCAAATCTGCACATACACACACACACACATACGGACTTTTTTTTTAATGCTATTTTTCGACATTTTAGAACATTCTGAACACATTGGCAGCGGCAACTAAAAAAAATTTTTTTTCACGAAAACAAAGCTTCCTCTATGAGGAAGCAAAAGTAAGACGTTTCATTTACTTGCCATGTAAGATCTGTATATCTATTAAATCTTCGCCTTACTAAATAGATGAGTCTACAATATACTAAAAATAATGGATACAGGAAAAATTAACAAGACCCCTACGCAAGGTAGGGCGCTGTTCTTCTCCCCACAACTACCCTCCTTGCTAACGGTACCAATGCCTGTTTACGACACTTTTTTCTACCAGATTAAGTCTTGTTTTTGTAATAGATGTTGCTTTTGCAATAGAAAAGTGTTATATCAAAGTCGGGGGGGCTCCGCCCCCAAACCCCCCTGGCCGGGGGCTTCGCCCCCTATCTCCGCCGGGGGCTTTGCTCCCCTGGACCCCCCATTGGAAGTTTCGCTTACAAGTACGACATGCTAAGTTGTAAAGCGAGTTCCATCCCGTACCGGAAAATGACCTTAGCGCTCATTTTCATTGTCATATTCGTAATTAGCGTATCAAAATACAATAGTTTACAGAATTTTAGAACGATCGGAGATATGAGCTTTTCAGAAGTACACCTCTGCCCCGACTCGCCGTTCTCTCGGATATCGCGTACGCGTAGCGATCTTCGGGTTTCTGGTATTTCGTGAAAATCGTCGGACGCGACGTGCGCCAGACGCGGCGTAAATTTGTGATCAAATCCTGTGCTTGGGGTTGTCACAATAGAGTCTCGTAGAGTCTCGAAATTTTAGTGTTGGCAGTTGGTGGCGGACGCGAGGGGCCTCGATATGATAGAATCGTGAGCTATTAGGAATTTCGGCTTTCTGGGGACCGTGACCGCGAGGTCGTGAAGCATCTCAGCAGCTACCGAGATCGGGAGATCGCGAGTGATTTTGTTATCGCGTGCGGCGTGAGCACGGTCTTACATACAGGTCTTGCAACTCCCATGGTGGGGGGCGACTTACTTCTCGAAGACACGTTTGATAGTTCAGTGTCCGACCGAAAGAACTTTCTCTCTTTAACGGCGCAAGCGCTCTATTAATCTGTATTAATTTCGAAGTATTTTTCGCGTTACGGATATGCGAATTAAATTACGCTATTACAATATTTACAATTACAATTACAATACGCTATTACAATTATTACATGTAAAAATATTACTTTATTGATTCGTTAGTTTAGATAGCTTCTTTTTTACAACAAATTTTTTTGTTAATTTCAAATTTTCTTGATGGGCATGTTGCCTCATCCTCAAGCGGATATAATAAACTAGCGCAAAGGATAAAATAACGGATGCGTGCTCTTTGCATGGATACGTCTCGAGAACTTCGTCCAAAGTCAAATCGAACACGTTGATTTGGGAGGAATGTTTCGCGAAGCATGCTTCTACGTGACGAACAAGATGAAAAAATTTCAGATTGGCGTGGATTTATCCGCCACGAGATTTCATATCGACGAGTTTTGTCAATGAAGATTGAGAAGACGAATCTGATCGGACAGCTTGAACACAAATGCTGCACGATTTGTAAAGTTTTAAAACTTGCTTGCAGAGATAACCTGGAATTAGAATATATTGACTTTAGGAAATCCATAGAATGCTTAGAATGACTACTCCAGAGGCGAAGAACACATAGACTACTATTTAGTAATATTTTTGTATGCAAAAAGCTAAACAAAAACCTATCTCCCTCTCTGTGCGACAATTATCCATGCATGGCTGAGACAAAGCAGTAAGCAGTAAGCGGTGTTAGTAAATTTTTAAGTACCCAATTGATTAAATAGATGGAAAGCGGCGCACGGAAAAGTCATAAAAATAAAAAACCTGCCACGTAATATATAATACAATCGAGGGTTGGTGAAAGAGAATAGTCGTGGTCGGGGTTATACTCGATGATGTCGTCGGCATCCCAATTCTCGTGCTCCAAAGTAGCGTCCAACTTTTGTTGAATCTCTTGACGGTACTTCGCACTCTTCGCCTCATCGTTTTGTCCGTGCAGAGATTTAGCTCGCTCAATGTCACGAGAATTTGCGGCGATGCCTCGTCCGCAACTGTGCAATTCCCATGCTTCGGTGGAATAGCCTCCCAAAGTCCGATTTTTCCTTCCCTCATTGATGCTCGTACAACTTAAAAATATTTTCAAAAATTCTCAAAAAATGAACAGTACATAAAAATCAAATTTGACATGTTGCAAAGGAATCTCCTGAGAATCACTTACTTCAGCAATAATTTTTCCGTTAACATCCCGTTTCACATATTTTGAGATCACGTATTTAGTCTCGAAATGCGTTTTGCAAACGAAATGAGACGCCTTCAACTGTACTCGTATTTCAGCTTGCCACAGTTTTAACATTTCGGAGTCAGCCGGCACTTTGAACAGCGAATTATTGGTCGCGTTCTTATAACTCGACTTGCATATGACGCACGATCTCCCCATTTTTCACACATTTTACAAAAATACTAAATACTTAATATACGTATATGCCGAGATACAATTACGCGAACGACGCAAACGAAAAGAGCAGAGAGATGTGAAACGAGAAATTTACAGGTTATATGACTCGGGCGCAGTCGATAGCAGCGACACGTCCAGACAATGCAAACAACTAAAAATTGCTTGAATATCTGAGTCACTCCCCACCACTGAAATTTTCCAGAGTTGCAAGACCTGTATGTAAGACCGTGGGCGTGAGAGTGGCTCTGCGGGGTGCCTGCTCGCCCATGACGAGAAGTATTCGGTTTTGGAGTCCGTCGCGGGCCGGCGTCCGGGTCGGACGTCGGCCCGCTTGCCAAGTTTATCAGAGTTCTTTTCAATGATGATTATCGTTTTTGTGTGACGGGCTTCCTATTTAGTTTATTTAGTTTATTTAGTTTATTTAGTTTGTTACTTATACTTTGAGTTTGCATTTCTATTGGTCTTTATGTGTGATGTGACTCTATCCTCGAACATTGGACTTGATTTATCCTTGCCAGTCAAGATAAGTTTTTAGTTATAAGTTATTAGTGGTTTTTTAATTTTTGTCAGTGGATAAACTTTCTTCTTACTGAACAATTTTTGTTAGATAGACGTCTTTAGTAATAAGTTATTTAGTGCGAACCGGATTCTTAATTACATTACTTTATAATTTTAGTCTAGTTTTGTTATTGCCATTCTATATTATTGAAATTGTTAGTTTCTAATTGCGTCTTTTGAATTATATATATCAGTTTATTTGGGGTCATGTGCGCGTGATCACCTTTGTACTTTTCGCATTAATCATTCTATGTCCGCGTGATACTTCCTACGTCACTTGCGTTTCTATGTATATGCTATTCATCTTATTGGAGCTCGTAAATTGATTTTGGATTTTGAATTTGTTGTTAGTTATTACTTTTATTAATTTTGATGATGGATATTTGTGTTTAGAATTTTTCTGTATTATACTGCCTGATATAGTCTTTTGTATCATTTGAATCTTATGTTCATAATTATTATTATTACCATATGAATGGCGTATATTTAGAGAGAGCTGGTCGATCTCTTGGGCGTCCCTGCTCGAGGGGGACGCTTTGGATTTCGACATGCGTTTCGGTCGTACCTGCCATATTTATTATGCGTTTATTAAGTTATGATTTGATGTCTTAATAGTTTTGCAATCCTTTTGTTTTGTGATCATCTTTAGGAAATCTTATATCCGTTTACTATTAGGAATTATAGGTTACTTCTAATGTTTATGAATTATAGATATCTCATGTGTGCTTTGTTTATTACTTTTATGTTTTGATGGCATTAATATAGTTTAGTAATTCTTATATTTCGTGATCATCTTTATGAAATCTTATATCCGTTTAATATTCGGGATTATACGTTAATTCTAATATTTATGAATTATAGATATCTTGTGTTTGCCTCGTTTATTATTTTGAATTCCATTCGTTGGAGCATGCCACTGGCGTATTTATGGCGATGTTTATATCGTTATCGGATTTCGCCGTATTCATAACTACGATTCTTATTATTGAGCTTTGTGATTTCTAGTTTCTTGCGCTCAGTGGCAATGTTTACATTGTTATTGGAATTTTGGATTTCGTCGCTAATAATATTTCTCTTAAACCTGACTTATGGATCTTGTTGATTTGGAATATATTCTGAGATGTTTATGATACATTTGTGTAGCATTTATAACTTTTGCGTAATAACAGGATCTTGTTCAAAGATACGTTCTCTTATATTATACCAATATATGGAAGTAGATTCTCAGGTTTGAGTGAAATTGATATGGAATTTGCTGAGTAATTGTAAACTCAAATTAAATTGTATGTATTCCCCTTATTATGAATTCGCCGCCTACGAGCTTTGTTTACCGCTTAGCTATTTATTTGATTCATTTTGATTATATATGTATGCCGTTGATATTATGTTTGCCGCTTAAATATTAAATTCTTTATATTCTGCTTATTGTGAATTTGCCGCTTATGAGTACTTGTTAACTCAAATCAAATCAAATCAAATCAAATTAAGTTGTATGTTTGCCGCTTATTACGAATTCGCCGCTTATGGTGTTTCAAATAGCAACATTGATTTTTTATGGAGCTATGGTACTCCTCTTTACCGACGATTTGAGAATGAGATCGACATAACATATTGTGCTTTGGCAAGAGGGCGCCTCTCTCCCCGGAGAGTCCCCCAGTTATTCTTGCTTAAAAAGCGTGGTACTTTGGCTCCTGTGGAGCTGGAAATCCATTTGGGGTACGAAGAAGAAGAAGAAGAAGTATTCGGTTTTCGCGTCTCGCGCTCCGACCTCGTGTGTCCCGCGGTACTCGGGCAAATTGCAATCGCGTATTTGATTGCCTTGCGCTGCCCTGCATCCGACCTGCTCCTCTACCGTTAGGCCAAACTGGCTGGTCCCTCGTGCGAAAGGTCTTCTCGGGTTCGTGCGATTTCGCGTTGGA
>JASTWR010002258.1:0-23332 GCA_030770355.1 Harpagoxenus sublaevis
TGCCATTTTCATACTTCCATGGCCGTTCTAGAAAACTGTCAACTAAGTCTTCGCGATACTTAATGTATGTGCGTTCAGACATGCAGCAATGTTCATGGCTGCACATAGCTCTTCTAGCTGGGCGTAACCAATTCCACCTGTTATTGTTGCAGCTACAGCAGCTCTATTAGCATCTAATATTTCGTCGGAATCTACGGGTTCAGACCAAAATTGTCTTCAAAGTTGCACGTTTCACATTTGAAGAAGAATTGCGTGAGTAACCCACGGCGACGAGATTTTACGCATGTCCAACCTTCAAATGAACACTGAAATGCTGCCTTATATTTATGATTATCAAATGTTCTATGCCAATTCTTTCAAGAAAAAGATGAGTCCATAATGCGACGACCTTCAGGCTCATGTTCTTCGATACGACCTGTTTCCGTACCGCCTTTCTCGATAACAAGAGTATGATTCTCAATATCGTCATCATCAGGTGATGTCCAATATTGGACATAATCTGTGCATTCCGGCGTTTCAGCCGGGCACGTTTTTTGGGTACGAAGCTCCACATCCATCGTACCGGGACTAACCAGTGATTCCACTGATTTCCGGACATAGGTAGTTTCCTTCGCACCCTCAACAAGAAATATATGTTCAATATCGTCATCTTCGCGATATTGGACATTGGCGTACGTACCTGTGCATTTCGGCGTTAGAGCCAAGCACGTTTCTTGGGTACGAAGCTCCACATCTATCGTACTGGAGTAGTAACACTGATTTCGAAAAATCGACAGATTCATCGCCAGTAGAACCACAAAATGTTTCAATGCGACGGCCTTCAAACATGCTTTCTTCGATACGATTCGTATCCATAGGGCCTTTTTCGATAACAAGATTATTGTCATCCTCGCAATGTTCCACATTTTCGGTGCGTACCTTCTACTGGTTTCAATCTGTGTACTTCTTCAGTACAGTTTTGTGAATCCATCTGGTCGGACAGTGATTTCACTGATTCCAAAAAATCGATACATTCATCGATCGACATTTCAGTAGAAACACACAATGTTTCAAAGCGACGGCCTTTAAGCATGCTTTCTTTGGATACAATTTGTATCCATAGGGCCTTTGTCGATTACGAGATTTTGTAATCTTCGCTATGTAAAACTGTTTCTACATACGTACCTGGTATAATTTCCGTATCTTGGCACGGCATTACCTTGATACTGATGTTCGAATCCATCTTGTCGCACAGTGGTTCCACTGATTCGACATAATTGATGGACTCGTTTTCAGTATACTTGGTAAGCTGTGTACCATGTTCACCGTCTCTCTTCACCCTTTCATCTTCACCCGTCGCCTGCAAAAGAAATAAAGATATAATATTGACATGCTTTTTGTAAACATTGCCTTTAAAAAGATACACTTTTATTTACCAACAGTTTGCTTATTTTCTTTTCATTATTTATTTCATATAAAATATGTATCCTATATGCGTTCTATATTATGTCTGCAACAAATTACTTGTGGAGTATAACCAGCTCACGATTAACGCCTCTGGTTCTGATGAAAACTTACCAATCACGATTAACGCCTCTGGTTTCTTTTAAAAACTAACCAGCTCACGATTAACGCCTCTGGTTCTCATTAAAACTATAACCAGCTCACGATTAACGCCTCTGGTTCTGATTAAAACTTACCAGCTCACGATTAACGCCTCTGGTTCTCATTAAAACTATAACAGCTCACGATAAACGCCTCTGGTTCTCATTAAAACTATAACCAGCTCACGATTAACGCCTCTGGTTCTCATTAAAACTATAACCAGCTCACGATGAACGCCTCTGGTTCTCATTAAAACTATAACCAGCTCACGATGAACGCCTCTGGTTCTGATTAAAACTTACCAGCTCACGATGAACGCCTCTGGTTCTCATTAAAACTATAACCAGCTCACGATAAACGCCTCTGGTTCTCATTAAAACTATAACCAGCTCACGATTAACGCCTCTGGTTCTCATTAAAACTATAACCAGCTCACGATGAACGCCTCTGGTTCTGATTAAAACTTACCCATCTCACGATTAACGCCTCTGGTTCTCATTAAAACTATAACCAGCTCACGATTAACGCCTCTGGTTCTCATTAAAACTATAACAGCTCACGATTAACGCCTCTGGTTCTGATTAAAACTTACCAGCTCACGATTAACGCCTCTGGTTCTCATTAAAACTATAACCAGCTCACGATGAACGCCCTCTGGTTGTCATTAAAACTATAACCAGCTCACGATTAACGCCTCTGGTTCTCATTAAAACTTGCCAGCTCACGATTAACGCCTCTGGTTCTCAAAAACTAACCAGCTCACGCTGGGGATAACTTTTTGCAAGTGACTTACTACTTTGTAACTACTAACTACTAAGTACTAACAACGTTGTACAACATTACACATGTGTTTCTATATATTTTTACGTATTTCAAGCTTTATATTCTTAATTTAAATAACATTTTGTAATAAATACGCAAAGAACTGTTCTGTCTACAGTAATTGTAAGGTCACCGGCAGGAATGCCTGGACATTTGACATCTGACGTTCTATATGAAATGGCTAGGCATTCCTGTCGGTGTGAGTACATACATGCATCTCTTGCAAGACGCTAAACTGTTGCTACAAACGATATGTCTTCCTACCTGAAAATAGCCGCGTTCCAGTCAAATAATGGTTAGATACATTGCGTCCAGTTATGTGTGCATCATGACTGTTGGTTCTTTAAAGAACCTGCAATATTGTTTGGGAGATATTACTTCGATAGCTGTAATTATAAATGTTTGCACAAGAGAAGTAGAACTACGTCAGGGCGGAAAATATAAGGAGAGAAAAGACATCCAGACATATTTAGATTTTGTACAAATAATTTCCTAAAATACATTCATACATATGTAATTTAATTTATAAATTATGAGACGATGCATTACTCACGGCATCAAAGAGTTCCGTACATCATAATGATTGGTTTCAAATGTAAATAATGCAGCTAAATAATAATAAAATTATAATTCCGTTTCTTTCATTACGATTCTGTATTGTGATTCTTTCATGCGTAATCTTTCCATATTATCTTGTAACTATAATTATTTATTTATGAATTTATCGCACAGTAATTATGTACGATGTGACAGGAAATTCCGAACTCAACGTCCTGCAGTCTAAACTCTCGGGGATCCGCGTTAGAATAAGACGACATTTAATTAACACTAGAATTAAAAACGTAGCGCTAGGTGTAATAGGATTGCTCTGCGCAGCTAAGATGCCGAACAGACCTTGACGGCTATGGCCAATGAGCGTCGGCCTTGCCGTGCCGATGGTGACTTTCCCCTTCCCGAACCAACCGAACGGAGAGGATCCGGAAAAGCGCGACGGAAGACACTCTCTCTGTGAGCATCGTGCGTAAAAGTCGTTAACCTCGTAGCGGTAAAAGATTTTTGTCAAGCGATCGTGCGAGGGTCAGGTGTAAAACGTCGAAACTGTTGTCGAGAGAGATCGCATGGAGAGTCGATCTCCGAGAGTCGTGATTGCCTTGCAATAGAAAGTGTGATTGTTATCGGAAAATAAAGCATATCGATCTTCGTCAAACGTAAGTAACAGTCTTCAGTTCCGTCAATTATCTCCTACTTCTTGGTATCTCCTGTTTCCTGGGTCACCCAATCGAACCGTCTTATTAAAATTTAAACCTTTGTTAATTTCGGGGAAAATTAACTGGCGCCCGACTTGCGTTAAATAATTGCATTTTGAGCCCCGACAGCTCTGACCCAAGCCGCGTCGGGTGAAAGGGTTTGTAAAAGAAATCCTGTCTCAATTGGCGCCCAACGTGGGGCAGTTGGGAAATGAAAACGATAATTAAAGTAATAGATTTGTATAACTTTGTTGTAAACGGCGAGGCGTTGAGCCCGAGCGTGCCTGTCGGCTCCGCATTCCGAGCTCAAGGCCGGCCGTAGAGTCAAACGTAAACAAACAGGAAATACCTCATGCTTTCTTCGACTAATGTTCTCATGTATTGATTATTTATGTACCGAGTGATCGCAAAGCGGAGAATCCGCCAATTCGACGATGCGTAAAGCCAGTGAAAATAAATTGTTGTCGATGAGTGGGATCTTGCTCTCATTCGTTGACAAATTATTGTAGTTTGAATAAACTGTAAAATTTTGTTAATTGTAAAATTATTTATTAATCATGTGTTAATTTCGTTTGAACGATGTAAATGTCCTGTTCATGACAATATATGAAATAAACTGCAGTCACTTAATCTAGATCTTGCTCGGATTTTGTGGCTTGTCGAGATTGTTGAGATTATTGAGTGGATTCTACGGGACAAAGGTCTCGCCCTGGTCCGCGTCAGCTATTGTTTTCCCATTCGTCGACAACTTATTAAGCGAATATATGCTACGTTCGTTATATATGTCAATTTATTGCGTGCGCGTCCTGTCAACTAGTTCATACCTCGCTATGGATTACTGACGAGGCCCGTTCTACGTGTTACTATTGAAAAGTCAATGACATTCTCAGTCGCTGATTGATCGTAAATTGAGTTATTGAACGTCATTGCGAAAGTCGACGACAATTAAATAGTTCGAGTTTTGCCTCGGTTGTCGACTTGCTGAATAATCGTAAAATAAATCAAGCTATCAATTCTTAGTAAAATTTCATTAAATCGGCAAAGCGAGCATTGGCACAATTACCGAATAATCAAACTGAAACAAAAATTAGCGTCAGGTAAAGCCTTAGCAAGACTAAACGCGGCTTAACATCATGACGTCTATGTTTCTTTCGCCGCCTAAACGTACGACTAGAGCCGGAACAAAATTAATAGACTTAAATGGAAAAAAATCGTCAAACGATCAAAGTTCACAATTGTCGCTCAACGAAACGTTTCCAAAAGGGGACGCGTTGAGTGGGGACTTGCAGACCGGGACCATCCTGCCGCAAATCGTTGAGGGCGCGGGGGCGGGGAGCCCGCCTACCGATCGAAATTCGGACACGACCGTTTTGATACAGCGAGCCGTCAGTGCTATCCCTAAGACCATCAATCGGGGGGGTACGCCGGTAGGTAGAGGGAGGGGATCGCGGGGGGCGACCCCGACTCTTAATGAAAATCCACATTGGCAATCGCTAGAAACGACGCTCGGAACCTTGACGACGAGACTGAACCATTTTGATATAAAATGGGCACGCGTTAAGACACTCGAAAATAAAATAGATTTGTTGTTGCAAATTTAAATATATCAAACAACACCAAAACTAATAATAATATTGAAATCCCACCACGCAACTTAGCGTCTAAAGGAGAAAGCGCGGCGGGTAAAGTAACAATGAACAGCGAAATGCTTAATCACGCGTACAGTAGCGACGAAGAGGATAACGAAGTCGAAGTTAGTTTAATTAATACCGAATTATCAAAGACAGCCGGAAACGGGCAACAAAGAAGCCCAATCGACATAAACAAAAAAATCCAGCTGTTATATCAAAATGCCAGTAGGCCACCGCGAGAGAGACTAGCGAACTCCCCGGGGGCTTTTGTACCATATCGCCGGGAGAACGGGCGGGGAAAAACAGTAAATGTAGAACCATCAAACAGTTCTCGGAACATTGACAAAGAGATACGGCAGGCACGTCAAGATATGCGAGGATTGTCCCGAGAGATAGTACTCGGAACCGAGCTACCCAGTAATTATAATAATTCGTTAACTAATAATTCGCAAGCTGCGTCTTATCGTGGAATAGATACGGTCGGCACGGAATCGTCGAATAATTTAAATGACACTGCGTGGCCCAGGTCGTCGGGAACCAGATGGGCACATAGCTTGTCGCGGAATGCGGATACCTTAGACTTGAGAGGTTCGGTCGATGGGGGTACTCGTCGTGTAAATTTTCGGACAGAAAACTTAATAAATGGCAGGCACCGAAGTCCGCAATTTATGGATACGGAACAGAGCAATCGACGAGTTGATAGACTCATAATCGCGGAGATGACCCCCGAAGGTGAACTGGTAACTCGGGAGAACGTAACCAACGAGGAATATCGTCGATTAATTCAAAACAGATTAGAAGTAGAACGCGATGAGATCCGTACCCCTAACTAGGCGCGAGCAACAATCGCCAGTTAGGAGGGGAGTTCTATCGTGGCGTAGTAGCGAATCGGACGATAGCGACGATAATATTCGAGGAGCTGACGGTTATCAACACGCGCGAGCTCGAAGGAATGCCTCGTCAACAAGTCGGTACGGTGGTAGGGAAAATAACTCGCCCGCGTACGCATACGATCGCGAACTTGAATCAGCCATGAAAATTGGCCGTATCGTTAGGGATTGGAAGATCACGTTCCCCAAAACAGAGAAAGACCCGGAACAGTTCCTGCTGATTTTGAAAGACCAGTTGAGCGTGAGCGGGATAAGAAAAGATCTGTTTGTTCCTTGCCTGTCAAGCGTTTTTGAGGGACCGTATAGAGCATGGTACCTGCTGAATAAACAACGTTGGCAAACGTGGAAAGATTTTACACGCGCCTTTCGCTTTCAATGGGCAGTGAAAAAGGACGATGGGGCACTCTTTCTAGAAGTCTGTAATTTAAAGTTCGAAAAGGGAGAAACCTTAGCAGAGTTTACTTGTCGAGCACGTTTTATTTTTGAAAGGATGCAGAATCCACCGTCATTTCGCGAACAATTAAAACAAATTCTTGTCAAATTTAATCCAAGATTAACTTTTGAAATCTTGAATCTGCCTATCCACGATTATGACAAATTCTTGCACTATTTAAATGAGCGAAATTATTTATATAATCGTTCAGTTGAAGCTCAAAAGGGAACGCGCGGGAAATTCTCCAAGTCAGACCTGAGGTGTTTACAGGATAGTACTGACGAGTCTGATGTTCAGTCTATTGGAAGCGAGAGTAGCGACGAGAGTGCAACCGAGCTAAGAGCTGTACAGACAAAACCGCCACGTAACGCTAAAAAGGAAAATAGCACGGTGAACAATACAAAGACATTAGTTAAGCAGAGGCTCGAAAAGAATATAGCGACCTTTAAGAAAACCGCGAAATCGCCAACTGATACCCCGAGCGAACAACCACCGGCCCCTCAAGCAAGGCTTGCCCGAGACCTTACTAAAATACTCTGCCATAACTGTGGCGAGACGGGACATATGGCGCGCTTCTGTATCGCGGAGCGGCAAGTCTTGTGCCTTATTTGTCAAAATAAAGGCCACGTAAATAAAGATTGTCCAACGCGGGAGGGAAACGAACAGGGCCGGCAGTAACCTCCCCTCAGGCTACCGCCACAGAAGGCCCGGTTGAGGGAAAGAAAACAAAATACAATATAGAACAGATGAAATCCCTGGATAGATTGGAAACGCGCGCTGACATACTAACGTCGAATCAGCCCCAGGTGACCATAGCTAACGTTAATCGCAAGACAGTATCATTAGACTTATTAGAGGTGCTCTCAAGCGATTCAGAATGGTCCGAGGATGAAATCGACTTGGAATCCGTCAATTCGAGCGAACATCCCTTGGAAATTATTCAATTGTCAACGTTGACGACTAACGGGACGCCAGACGTTAGGGACACGGAACGAGGTGGTTCGCCAGACTTAGAAAACTTAAAAGACTGGCGACCGATCGGGTTACCACCGCACCATGTCCATCGCTTAACTCAGCGTCGAATTTTTTGTACGGGCAACGGTCTTACGGAACCGACTAAAGTCGTAAGAATACCGGTAGAGATCTCAGTTTTTGGGGAGAAAATTCGCGGAATAATAGATAGCGGTAGCGAAAGATCGTACCTAAATCAGACCACTTACGAGCGAATAAAAAGATTCCAGATCAGGAAACTTTCTCCGGACTCGACATCGGAAAAGGGAGTACGACTCGGTGATAGGACAATTGTCAGAACTAAAGGGGGTACGTCCTTCATAATTGACGTAGGCGATGTTTACGGTCCTCAATGGTTTAGTGTCCTTCCAAATTTGTCGAGTGATTTAATTCTTGGTATGGACTTTTGGATGTCCTTTAAAGTCAAAACTGATCCAACGACGAAAAAGTGGACTTTGGAGGGGAGTAAATATTCTTACCCCATATTACACCGGTCCGTCACACCGACAAATTTAATAACATTAACAGACGAGCATGCCGATAGGCTGAAAACTTTCCTCGACGCCGAATTCGCGAAGTTCGATCGAGAATCCACCGGTGTTACAAATCTAACAAAGCATGTAATCGAACTAACAGACCCGACTCCACATAGGCAGAAACCATATCGGCGTAGCGAAGCAATCCGCGAATTTATTAACAAAGAAGTCGATAGGTTGTTAGAAAAGGGATTTATAACTTGGAGCAATAGTGACTGGGCATGTTCACCGGTCGTAGCTCCCAAGGCAAACGGAGGTCTGAGGTTTTGTATAGACTACCGTCCAGTGAATCGTCAGACGGCAAAACCTGCTTACCCGTTACAGCATATGAAGTCAATCTTGTCCCAGCTACATCAAGCAAAAATAATCTCGACCCTAGATATGAGTGAGGCGTTCCATCAAATTCCAATGGACGAGGAAAGTAGGAAATATACTGCGTTCGTTGTCGAGGGCAAGGGACTGTTAGAGTGGTTGAGAATGCCATACGGGTTAATAGGCGCGCCGTCTACTTTCCAGAGTCTGATGGACCAATTAAAGCGTAAAATTAAAGAAAAAATCGCCGAAAGACACCTTCCGAATAAGTGGGCGGATCAGGTATTCGCGTATTTGGATGATTGGATTGTAGTTAGTCAAAATCTTGAAGAACATCTTGCAATATTGACAATTTTGTTTGAAGTACTACGCGAAGCAAAACTCGTGATCAATCGTGAGAAAAGCAGTTTTGCCTGCAAAGAAGTAAAATTCTTGGGTTATATAGTTGACGAGTTTGGCATGAGGCCAAACCCGGAAAAAATCCAACCAATTCTCGACTTTCCGGTTCCGAGAGACCGAACGCAATTACGACAATTTAACGGTCTTGTAAATTGGTACCACCGACATTTGAAAAATATCGCGAGGGTGCAAGGACCGTTGAATAAACTAACCAGTCCGAAAGTTCCGTGGAAATGGACGGAAGTCGAACAAAAGTCGTTTGACGAAATTAAATCAGCACTAGCCAACGCGCCGCGATTGTATACGCCGATGCCGGGACAACCTTTTATTTTGTACACCGATGCCAGTGATTTCGGGCTAGGCGCGATACTGGTACAGAAAGACCCTGACAGCGATAAGGAGAATTTAATCGAAGTATTAAGCCGACCGTTGAGAGGCGCGGAATTGCACTATACCACTACCGAGAAAGAGTGTCTGGCGGTAGTTTGGGCGGTCGATAAATTGCGTTGTTACTTGGAGGCCATGCCGTTTAAAGTCGTCACGGATCATCAAGCCTTACAGTGGCTCTACGGATTAAAAAATCCTGTAGGCCGCCTCGCGAGGTGGGCTATTTATCTTCTGCAACACGAATTGACAGTCGAGTATAGGCGCGGAACAACAAACGAGGCGCCGGACGCCCTTTCGCGCATGTACGACGTTGACGTTGATCCACGGGGGTGGGAGAAAACGGTCGAGGAAACAATTAAAAGTCGAGCTAGGTTAACAACTATTTGTGACAAAGACTGGTATGATGTAAAACGCGAACTCGTAAGCAAACAACCCGATAGATTCGCGGATTGGAAGATCGAAAATGACGAGCTATATTATCATAGACCAGACTACGCGAAAATGCTGATCGATGACGAACACCCGTGGAAAAGAGTAGTCAGACCAGCTGAAGTCCTCGGGATTTTACGGGAAAATCACGAAACTCCACAGGCAGGGCATCTGGGTAGAGATAGCACGTACGATCGAATACGACAGAACTATTATTGGCCAGGCATGTCGCAGGACGTAAAATCTTTTGTCGAAGACTGCGACGTGTGTATGAGGGTCAAGTTTAATCAGAGGCCACTGAAAGGGCCTTTGACGACAAGACCTCTACTTACACCGTGGGCGCAATTGTCAATCGATACGGTGGGGCCGTTTACTCGTTCGAAGAAGGGAAACGTGTACATAATCGTCGTGCAGGACCTCTATACGAAATTCGTCGAACTGTTCCCAGTACGTAATCAAACCGGCAAAATCGTGGTGAAGGTCTTGGAAACGGTGTTCGATAGATGGGGAATTATTCCGGAGTCAATTGTCACGGATAATGGTACGGAATATGTGAACAAAGACGTTAAGGCCTTCTTGACAGCCAATAAAATTAGCCATATCACCACCCCGTTAGCACATCCACAAGCGAACCCCGTGGAACGCGTTAATAGAACGATAAAACCTATGATCGCGGCATTTATAAAAACCAGTCAAAACGAGTGGGACGAAAATTTGTCGAAACTCCAACTTGCGTACAATACGGTGCCTCACTCGGGCAGCAGAGTCACTCCGTTTTACTTAAATCACGCGCGAGAAGCTAACTTAAACCAACGGAAACGTTTAGTTGACAATAACCAACAAGCGACTGACGAGGCGGTGACTGATTGGGTCAAACGATTGGCCAAATTTGACGAATTGCGCCACGAAGTTGAAAACCAATTAAAGATTTACTCCCATAAACGTCTTGCTAAGGCTAATTCAGACAGAACAAAGCAATTCGACCTGAATATCGGTGCGGAAGTCTATTATCCGAATAAAAAATTAAGTAAAAAAGTTGAAGGATATTCTGCCAAGTTAGCCCACCGATATTTAGGCCCAGCAATTGTGAAACGAATAATTGGGCCAATGATCGTGGAATTGGCGAATAGGGACGATAAAATTGTCGGGAAATATTATGTAACAGACTTAAAAATTCCCCGTCGCAGTTTACGTAGTAACTAAATTGCGTTAACAGATTGACCAAAAGATAAATAAAGGACGCCCGCTCCAACTTCGAGGGACTACTCCAACATTATGAGCGACACCAAGGATACGTCAGCCGCCCTCGACTCCGGGGAGACCGCTGAGCGCCTCTATGCACTGATGGCGGAAAAACTGGAAATTGAAGCAAAAGTACGAGCCTTGAATACTGAGATCGAGTCTGCGCTAAGCGGGACTGCCTCTGTCGCCAGGGCACCAGTGACAGACGCTCCAGGAACTTCGGCTGATTTTGACAAGTTGTCAATAGGCTCTGACGATCTATTTGTCTCGCCTGCCCCTTCCCTCCGGGAGCCGCAGTCGAGCCGCAGAGGATCTGATTTGGTGACCGTGCCGCGCAGTGCAGAGGCGGCCCAGTTGCTTGAGGAGATTCGTAATCTCCCACCACCGAGACTCAAGCTCACCTTGCCGAAGAAGATAACCGATGCAGACATCCATAGAGAGAATGTCCGCCGTAACAGGATCCCGCCGGGAGGTCACTCCCAGCGGAAGTCGGCCATCACGGGGAAGGAACTCAGAACTGTCGACGACCCGGAGGCACTGGTTGCCCCGTCGGTTATGGTAAAACCATTGCCATTAAAAGGGATGCCGTCGTTGGACGAGGTGCTAAAGGAGCTCGGAGTTCCAGGAGCCGACAGCATTCCACGCAAAGAGAGACCTCTCTACATGGCCGATTGTCGCATAATCAGCGAGGAACTTTTCAAATCCATCGTCACCAAGAGGGCCGAATACCTGCTCAAGAAGATGGAATCCACCAAGGTTGACCGTGGCACCCAGACGTACGTCTCCGTCGCGGGAAAACCACGAGTTGTCGGCTGTGTCAACTGTAAGTCAGCGGAACACCATTTCAAGGCCTGCGGCCTACCCTATCGGCCTGGATTTTGTCAAATTTGCGGTGCAGACGGGTTCGACACGCCGGACTGCATTTATCCTCATGGGATTGAACATGAACGCGCCCTTAATCGCTGCGCGGGGTGCGCCAGGGACCTCAGCTTGTACTGTCCGGAATGTCCCGACTGCAATATGAGGTTCGAAGGACTGTCTGACTGGCTCCGACTGAATTACGCCACTTGGCCAACATGGATGATCCCAGCCGACCACAGATATCTTGTCGGTGAAGGAGAGGAGGTCCTCAGACGTAAAGTCAAGGCTAAATTTGACTCACCCGAAGACTACCCTAACAAGCTGAGGAGGTTCCTTATTAGGGAAAACGCCCTCTTGTCAACGTCGAAGGTGGCAAATCCCGGAGCCCCTGGGGCCCAACAGTTGTCGGAGGAAAAACGGCGACAGGCCATTCGAGCCCTATGCTCGCCCCTGGGGAAGAAATCGCTCGACGAGGCTATGAAAGACAGACCCGAGATCGGGGACGGCGAGGAGATTAAAATCATCGTGCCCACTAAGTTCAAGAAAACTTCAAAGTAAACCACCAGGAAGCGCGCCCATGGCTGACCACTTAAGTTGACAATTTGTCATACAATATATTATATCGTAAAGCTAAACTGCCGTGTGTGCCAATATATATAACCGCTAACCTTTCTTATAAAATAAAATACATTGTCCAAGTCAAGTGTCATTGTTAACCTCGACCTTATCCTCTAGGATACCAAGAAGATATACACTTTTGCTAAATAACCTGTGGCATATAGACGGAACTGCAGATTGTACGTTAAGACAATTGTCGGTCTTCTATTTCAGCCGCAAGTTGCAGATAAGAACCGGTCTATCAAGATATTTAATCGCTCTGTTGGAGGAATTATCCTGCTTAGACGTTGAGGTCCGAAGGGGGGGGATGTGACAGGAAATTCCGAACTCAACGTCCTGCAGTCTAAACTCTCGGGGATCCGCGTTAGAATAAGACGACATTTAATTAACACTAGAATTAAAAACGTAGCGCTAGGTGTAATAGGATTGCTCTGCGCAGCTGAGATGCCGAACAGACCTTGACGGCTATGGCCAATGAGCGTCGGCCTTGCCGTGCCGATGGTGACTTTCCCCTTCCCGAACCAACCGAACAAAGAGGATCCGGAAAAGCGCGACGGAAGACACTCTCTCTGTGAGCATCGTGCGTAAAAGTCGTTAACCTCGTAGCGTAAAAGATTTTTGTCAAGCGATCGTGCGAGGGTCAGGTGTAAAACGTCGAAACTGTTGTCGAGAGAGATCGCATGGAGAGTCGATCTCCGAGAGTCGTGATTGCCTTGCAATAGAAAGTGTGATTGTTATCGGAAAATAAAGCATATCGATCTTCGTCAAACGTAAGTAACAGTCTTCAGTTCCGTCAATTATCTCCTACTTCTTGGTATCTCCTGTTTCCTGGGTCACCCAATCGAACCGTCTTATTAAAATTTAAACCTTTGTTAATTTCGGGGAAAATTAACTGGCGCCCGACTTGCGTTAAATAATTGCATTTTGAGCCCCGACAGCTCTGACCCAAGCCGCGCCGGGTGAAAGGGTTTGTAAAAGAAATCCTGTCTCAACGATAAAAATAATTTATGTTTGTTTTTTCCTCTGCTTATATTTGACACCTCGCGGTAACCCTCTTCTACAAACACTGAGCTTCCAAAGTGATAACTCCGGAACAATGTTGCAGGTTCGTTCAATAAACAACACTCAGGATGCACAAATAATGAGGACGTCATGTGTATGCTATTATTGGACTCGGATGTACTTATTTTCAGGTAGAAAAACATTATGGCGTCTGTACGTCGTGGACAGAATGGTTGAAACACTTTTTTGTAGGAATTCAACAACGCGCATTTCGATTTAGGCTGAGAAGTATTAATTTCGCTTACATGCAATGAATAACTGATGTTATTCATTGCATGTAAGCAATGCAACTAATAATTGATGGCATATACAACGTGTAGCGTAAACAATAAATAGCATGTGCCGCGAGGATTATGTAATACATCTAACAGGAAATCATCACATCTAATCAGTGGAACACATTACAACAAGAAAAATAAAATTTTTCTACTTGTGTCTTTGATTTAGAAAAACACGAGTACACACATATTGTACAATTATATGCATTTTATACAAATTTTTGTAATTATACATTTACATTATACAGGGTGAGTTATTTTAATGAACGCAGGCAAATATTTCAAAGAATATGGAAGATAGGGAAACATGTTTCAGACAAAAGTTGTATGCTCTAAAGGGAGACACATAAATCCGATGTGAGTCATGTCGTACATGTCGTTTTCAAGAAATTTGAAAGGCGACTAATTTCTTGAATGGAACTTGTTTCCTGCAGATAAAAATTGTACATCTTGTCGAGACGTTTCCAAAACACTACAATACGGCTCTCTTTCGTAAAAAATGCGTCCTGAGATATAGTCAATTTTGTCATGATATTTTAAATATAAAATATAAAATATTTTGTAAAAGTTATTACTTTTCTATTACTGTACCTTTATACTTTTTTATACGTACAATAATGAAAGGTACTGATTGTTGTAAAAAAACCAATTTATTTTACAAAATTGGACTGCATTTTGTAGACGTATTCAATTTTGTAAAATTGTACATGTAACAATTAATATTATTATTTCATACCATTCATTATTTTACGTCAAAGTAATAAAAGTATCAAGATAAAGTCACCGAAAAAAGAATACTTTACGAAATATTTCATATTTTTTATATTAAAAATATCATGACAGTTTTTAAAATATCTCAGGAAATTCAACCACAGTTTTATTATAATGTTTTGAAAACGTCGCAACAAGATGTACAACTTTTATCTGAAGGAAACAATCAAGTTTCAAAATTAAAATCTATCGCCTTCACAATTTTTTGAAGACGACAACATCTACAACATGACACATCGGAATCATGTGTCCCCCTTACCACACAACTTTTGCTGTAAAACATTTTTCCGTATCGTCCACATTTTTCGACATACTTGCCTGCGTCGATTAAAACAATTCACCCTGTACATACATATAATTAACATGGTTCTAATTTATTTGTTGTAAAATGTACACATTTTTTAATAACTTGTTACGAGTTTCATATTTGCAAAGAAACGAATATATGTAAAACAATGAAATTGATAGTAATTCCCGCGCATGTAAACAATATAGATATTTGGAAAATAAAAATAAATAAACTTCTTTTTCGTAAGTTACATTTATCTATTACTTTGAGATATATTATTATGCACTACAAAACAATATTCCGCATATATGTATGTATATGTGTGTGTGTATGTGTGTGTGTGTGTGTGTGTGTGTGTGTGTGTGTGTGTGTGTGTGTGTGTGTGTGTGTGTGTGTGTGTGTGTGTGTGGTATATACATATATGTGTATATATGATTGTACAATATCTGTAGTCATGTTTGTCTAATTCAAAGAGGCACGTTCAAAACCTTCATTTTTGTTGTTGCAATGTGTTTCACTGATAGATTTCATGATTTGTATGTTATATTTATTACAGATTCCTCGTGGCACATAATACTTATCGTTTATGCACATACACATTGTATTAGCCGAATTTGACACGTGTCGTTATTATAATCCATTGCATATGATCGAAAGTGGTACTTACCATCCTGAATTTAAATGCGCGTTCGTAAAATTCCTAACAAATAAATGTCGCAAACATTATGTCCACGACAGTACACGTTTCACAGGGGTTTATAATTCAAAAATGCTGGCCAAAAGCTACATTTCCAAAATTTTAATTGAGTGTTGCAATATGAAATTATATCTCAAATATTCGGTGAACCAATGTATGCAATTATCTGTCTACAAAAAGACAAAAAAACGCCACGTATACTTTGTAGTGCAATTAGTTTGCACATAATATAAAGCAAAATAAAATCAATACTACAAATACACAAAATTTTCAAATATAATGAAAAAGAGGTAAAATCGAGGTAATATACCAAGTATACTTATTCTAACAAGTATAATATCTAATAAAGTGCATTGTATGCACAAAATGTAATTATTGCATTCATTTGTTCAAAGAACAATTGAGACAAAATTTTTTTATAATTGCAAAATTTGGAAAATGTAAATTGACTATTATTACGCGTGTGTATATATATATATATATGTATGTATATATATATATATGTATGTATATATATATGTATATATATATGTATATATATATGTATATATTTATGGACATATGTAATATATAAATACAGAAGTATTTACAAATTAAACATGTCCATACATTTCTTTCTCTTATACAAGGTGATTCAAAATAACCATATTGTCCCGCAAATGTCAGATTCCTGACGCGATTGTGAAACGATTTTTTCTGTACCACAATTTTTCCCAAAGCTTAGTGTTCAGGAAATATTTACCTTATCACGGGCCAGGTACAGGAGACCTATTCTCGAATCGTTTTCATGAAATTCGCATGCGAAACAATGCTTTTCAAATAGGAAGTCGCATACGACAATCATTAGGGCAGGCTCGAAAATACGGTCTCACGAGGTAGGCAAGGCAGGAGCGGCGCGACTCACCGTCGCGGGCGCTTAGGTAAGACCAGGTGAGGCCTGCAGCGATCAGCTGATCGTTGCACACGAGAATACACACACATGCGGACACATTTTCCATCTTTTTCTCTGTCACTCACTCAATTCGTCACTTACGTTCACTGACTCGAAAAATGTGTGTGTATTCTCGTGTGTAACGATCAGCTGATCACAGCAGGTGCCTAACTGGCCTTACCTAAGCGCCCGCGACGGTGAGAAACGCCGACCCTGCCTTGCCTACCTCCTGTACCCGGCCCGTGATAAGATAATTATCTCGAAAACTAAGCTTCGAGAAAATTTTTGGTAGAGAAAAAGCCGTCTCAGAATCGCGTCAGAAATGAAACATTTGCGGGACAATATGGTTATTTAGAATCACCCTGTATAATTTCTGTTGTTATATGTAAAAAAAATAATTGTAAAGAAAATGTGAAATAATGTAAGAAAATATTTTTGCATTGCATTTTTTATACAAAGTAGAGTTTATATAAATGTAAAGTGTTTATAAAACACTTGTTATATATGATTTAGAGGCAAATGTTTATCATTACCTCAAACTTCACATTTCATGAAAAATGCAATACGAAAATGATCTTCTTATTTATTTTTAGATTCTTCTTGTTATTATTTTTCCTGCATATACGAACAGACATTATGCAAGCGAAAAAAATGCTGTGGTATAATTTTCTATAATTTTTACGCATTATGTAGATATACATATAAGTATATAACATACCTTCTTGCCCATTTCTTCCGGCTAAGTCGGCGACGGGTCAAGTATTTATGTTTGTCGTCTTCCTTCATGATCAATGTTGCTGCAGCAAAATAACATGAAAATTATGTAATGAATAATTGATGTAATATATACATAATATTTCATAATTCACATGTGCAATACTTACGAATGACAATAGGATCCTTGAATCGATATCTTCGTTGGCTGTCACACGACACAAATCACACGTCGCGACATGCACGATGCGAGATGTTACGCGAGAGTAGCGGCTAGGCGCGCGCTATCCGGCCAGCTGGAGGCACGATACCGCGCATTCATTTGTTTACAGGCGCGGATGTGTAACGGCCACGCGCCGTACACGAATGTGTAGGCCGCGTGTATCGGGCGTGCAATATGACATCTCATAGTCATTTTGCCTTTCCTCGGATTTTTGCTGTCAATATGTTATGCATAATTATGTGTATCAGTATTCATATAAAACATTCTGTTCATATAAAACAATCCTTGCAATTATCTTTCAATATTTTCCGAGAAATATCCTTTTTACATCGACTTTCCGCGATTACTCTTGTACATTGTCGTACTTTGTAGAAAATCGTATATACCCAACTTTAAATGTTTAAATAATGTAAGTAGGGAGTATAGACTGATTCTAACCCAGATGACGTCATGGGGGGGAGGGGGGGTCACCGTCGAGGAGTACGACAGTGATAAGAAAGGGGGGGGGAAGGGGGGTTATCAGCACATACCTCCCTTATCTTATCAGCACTTACCTCCGTCGAGGAGTACGGCAGTGATAAGAAGGGGGAAGGGGGAAGGGGGAAGGGGGAAGGGGGGTTATCAGCACTTAGCTCCCGTTATCTTATCAGTACTTACCTCCGTCGAGGAGTACGACAGTGATAAGAGGGGGAAGGGAGGTTATCAGCACATACTTATCTTATCAGCGCTCACCTCCGTCGAGGAGTATGATACTCATTATTTTAAGAACAATGCGACATTTTTGAGATTTTTTTCCCAAAAACCGATAAGATCGCGTACCGCGGGCTAAGGCCCCGCTGCCGCCCGCCGCCGCCCGCCGCCGCCCGCCGCCGCCCGCCGCCGCCCGCCGCCGCCCGCCCGCCCGCTCGCTCGCCCAAGTAAGTTAATTATCGCCATCATCGCCCGCTTACGTCACCGTTCGAGTCGTTAGGTGGCTCGCCCAAGTGAGTTGATAATCACCATCATCGCTCGCTTACGTCACCGTTAGGTGCCACTCGCCTGCGTTCTCCGTTCGGTCTTCTCTCTCGCTCGCTCGCGTTTCATATATCGCGCATCATGCGCTCGGTATTTAATTTTTAACTTTTTTTAATAAGGAACAGAGGTGGAGGATGTGGAAGGAAAATTAAATAAGTAATAAAAATATTTTAGATATATGTTATACATTTATTCATGTTAACCTACTACATCAAAAGATCTCTTTCTCGATGCATCATACATAATGTCATCCATAGCATACGCTATTAGCTCACAATCTACAATTGACGTTTGGTCGTAAATGCCGCGCAAGATACTAACGGCGTCGCATTTTTCGGTAATACGATTTCTTCGTAGTATACTTGCAAAATTGATGAATTTCCTATCTACCTCTCTCGCAAGCTGATATAGCTCGCGGAAAACATGCTCGACACAGTGTTCGAGCGTGAGTAAAAAGATAATAGTTTCAGGTTTCATGTGCAAATAAGTATTGCACGATGACAATTTTACAAGTTTAACATTATTCATTTGTACAAGTTCGAGTTTTAGGTCTTGAATAGTCAGCGACTGACCGACAGTTGACTGCACGAGTCGCTCGACATCCATGCGTCTATCGATGAGCGCCGTCCACGTTCCATGATGCATCGCGATTTTAAATCCTCGGTTGTTGTCGCCAAGAATCAGTTCCACAAAGGAATCGTGTGGAGGTCTCACGCTGATCCCAATATCCAAATATTTGTAAGCTGTACGTGTCAAGCCAAATCGTCTGTTGAGTATACGCACCGCAGGACGCTCCAACGAAGTGCTGTATGAAATAACAAGATGAATTATTAAATAATACAATTTGCAAAAGTGCAAAATAGGAGACTGTAGAAATTAAACGAAACTTAATTGTTCTTATTCGATGGAGTTTCAGCTTCGAGAATTGGCATGTAATAATTCGATGGAGTTTCAGCTTTGGGAATTGGCACGTAATAATTCATGCGTGCGCCACCACTGTTGCTTCCCTCAGCGGAATACATTTTTCACTCTCGGTTATGACAAGTCGACTGTTTGTACAAGCGGCTGATACAAGACTGACCGATCGCATAAAATTAACGTAACTTATACGCGGCAACACCCACCCACTTTTTTAAAACTATGACGTGGTGGGAGGTGAAGATTAAGCTCGCGCTCTGGAATTTAGGAGAAGGGGAGGCATTTAGACAACGTTAAAGAGCAAGCCAACACATCTTTCAAACAATTATTAGCCACTAACAACTAATGGAAATGTAGAATTTCAATTACAATAAGAAATCTTTTAGGACTATCATATGATAAGAAACATTTTAGGACTATCATATGATAAGAAACCTTTTAGGACTATCATGTGTCAAGAAACCTTTTATGACTATGATATGTCAAGAATGCAACAGCTTATTTTTGGAGATTTCTAGAAAGAATGCGACAACTCATATTTTTGGAGATTTCTAGAAAAGATGATAAAAGTATATAAGGAAGAACGCAGCGCTTCGAAACCACAGTATGTAATTTGAAAGTGTGTGCGTTGGTATATCAGCTAAAAAGTATTTTGTAATTTTTCTATGCCAAGTGTTTGATATGGAGGAAGATTTTTTTTAATAAAAAATCAGCAAAATGGAAATAGAGACAATAGACTTAGCTGAATCGTCCGACGAAGAGCAGATAGAAATTATAGACGATAATTTCGAGGCGATATCAATCCAATCATCCGACGAAGATCACGCGTTGTCGGATGACAATGACTACATTAGTGATCCTCAGGGAAAAGATTTTACGGAAACTATCGAGAAGAGAGTGCCTGCTGCGGAAATCATTGCTCTGAACGAACGTACAAAGGTTTGCGTTATAAACTTTTATTATTCCACGGGTGGTGCCCTAGCCGTGTGTACCTCATGTATGATCAGCCTGTCAGACGCGGGTGTCGGGGACATGTATGCTGTTCGAGAGCATGTAATTGGACTA
Source organism: Harpagoxenus sublaevis (assembly GCA_030770355.1). NCBI lineage: Eukaryota > Metazoa > Arthropoda > Insecta > Hymenoptera > Formicidae > Harpagoxenus > Harpagoxenus sublaevis. Next base: position 20,365 of record JASTWR010002258.1, read on the forward strand.
CACGATGCGATATCGGGAGAATCCTGTTCCAATTGCAGACTTCCGATGTATCTGATCTTCCCCTGCAATATGTGTCCAATTTGCACACGCTGAAAAAGACATTGCCATAAATATCAGTATAAAATGCACACCATTACGCGAGCAACATGGACGCGCGCGACCTGTTGGAGCAATCGCACCAAGTCGCTACCTTGGGCGAGTATTTCGCGTGGGTGCAGCGATGCGAGGAATTCGTCAGACAGCTCGAAGACCGCAGTCGCGAGGAATTCGCTAGACAGCTTGATGAACACAATCCCGCCAAGCGTCCGCGACTTATGCCTGGAACTAGAAATTCTTTGGTGTCGAAAATCGCGGAACTCGAGGGTGCGAGAACTCGATTAGAGAGACGTTTTATACACGGTGGTGATGGTAATGTAGTGTCGCGGGCACCAGTAGGGCGGTGGCAATAACGCGGAAAGACTCGTTTGGCGAGAGATCGATACGGCTTTCAAAAATCGTATACTGACCGGTGCGGTGATTAATTCCAAGCACATCGAACCTCGTCAATTTCTTGAAGATGCGAGAGACACTGTACTCGATCGTGTGCGGAACGTCAGGCAAAAGTACAACAGCGTGAAAGTGAATACCGTGTTTAATGGTGAATTTGTGACGGGTGATAAACGTGACAATAAGAGTATCGCTACGAGAAACTATGAACTCTTTCGTACGTCCGACTTACGAGAGTGGTACGACTTGCGCGTTATCGAACCCACACTGGCGAAACTCGATGAGTTCCAGGAACGCGACAGCGGGTGGGCGTTGTCGCGTATACTAAATTTAATGGTTAACGTCAACAAACATAATCCATTGCATGCGGGGTGTGTTGTGGAAATTCCGCGAGAGATAATGACAAAAAGAGCGGTGATCAATGTGCAATCAAAGGACAATGCATGTTTCGCGTGGTCGGTGGTCGCCGCTCTATATCCAGTCGAAAGACATTCGGAACGGGTATCCATGTACCCCAATTATACAACCGTGCTAAATCTTCAAGGCATTGAGTTTCCAATGACGTTGAACCAGATAAAAAAGTTTGAAAATTTCAACGACTTGTCAATCAATGTATATACTGTCGAGAAGAAAGAGAAACTTGTAATCTTACCGATACGGCTCACCGATAGTAAAAAGAATAGGCATGTCAATTTGCTGTACCTACCAGATCACGGAGACGACAACGTGGGACATTTCGCGTGGATCAAGAACCTATCCCGCCTCGTGAGCTCGCAAGTGAGCAAGAATAGGAAAAAGAAATACTTTTGCGATCGGTGAGTATACATTTTTATATAAAATAAATAATTTATTGTTTAAAAAATAGTAAATAATTTTTTGTTTAAAAATTAGTAAATAATTGTTTTTTTCAGATGCTTGCATTATTTCCACACGAGCAAAAAATTAGAAGTTCACGCCATTGATTGTCAAAAGATGAACAACTGCGCCATCCGACTACCGAGCGAGGACGATAAATGGCTGAGCTTCCGCAACTACAACAGGAAGGAGCGGCTTCCGTTCGTGGTGTACGCCGATCTCGAATGCACCCTGGAGAAGATGGATGCTGATCCGCAAGCGTCCACGTACACCTATCAACGCCACGAGGTATTTAGCGTAGGATACTACGTGCGGTGCTCGTACGACGACTCGTTGTCTACATATCGGTTTCGTCGCGATAAGGATTGCGTCGCATGGTTCACCAACGAACTCGAGGAAATAGCGCATCGCGTAAAGTGTATTTTATCAACCAATGTCCCCTATAGAGACTCTCTCGAAAGAACAGTGGCAGCATTTCACAGCGCGACGCACTGCCACATTTGCGAAAAAATCGTTTGCGCTGGACGACGAGCGGGTGCGCGATCATTGCCATCTGACCGGTCGCTACAGAGGTCCCGCACATTCAAATTGTAATCTAAATTATAAAGACTCATATGTCATTCCCGTAGTTTTTCACAATTTATCCGGCTACGATTCGCATTTTATTATAAAAGAAATAGCTGTCGCGTTCGAAGGCCTCGATAGACGGTACTACCGATTACGAAAGAAAATATATCTCGTTCACGAAAAACGTTAAAGACACAGCCGACAAATCAGATCCGCGAAACAATATAAAGTTACGGTTCATCGATTCGTTAAAATTTCTCAACACTAGTCTCGAAAAATTAGCATCCTTCCTCGATAAGAACAAATTAAAAATTGCACGTTCCAAATTTTCCAAATTATCTGTTCACGATTTTGAATTACTGACGCGAAAAGGCGTCTTTCCATACGAATACGTGGATTGCGTCGAAAAGTTGGAGGTCACGTGTTTACCGCCGCGCGAATCATTTTACAGTTCATTGGTCGGTGACACTGTATCCGAGAGCGATTACGCACACGCCGTGAACGTTTGGCAGCGGTTCTCCGTTCGAACCTCGGGCGAATACAGCGATCTTTACCTCAAAACGGATGTCTTGTTATTGGCTGATATTTTTGAAAATTTCCGTGACAGTTGCATCAAAAGTTATGGGCTCGACCCCGCGTATTACTATACTCTTCCCGGGTATACGCGGGATGCCATGTTAAAACATACTCGCATAAATTTCGAACTGCTCACCGATATAGATATGGTTATGTTTATCGAACGTGGTATACGCGGCGGTTTGAGCCAATGTTCAAGTAGATACGCGCAAGCCAATAACAAGTACATGCAGTCGTACGATCCATCGAAACCATCGTAGTACCTGATGTATTTTGATGTAAATAACTTGTACGGCTGGGCAATGTGTCAACCATTGCCTTACACCGATTTTCGATGGGTCGACAACGTAGCCAATTTTAATGTTATGAATGTCACGCTGGATTCTCCGACAGGCTACATTTTTGAAGTCGACATTGAGTACCCGCAAGAATAAACACGACGCGCACGCTGACCTACCGTTCTGTCCGACGCGCGATAAGCCGC
>JASTWR010002259.1:0-23329 GCA_030770355.1 Harpagoxenus sublaevis
CTCTAAACTATAAGAGATACGAGGCTAATGTATAGGACCAAAAGTGTGCAGCGCGTCGAAACTATAAGGATTCACCGTTCCCGTAGCTTCTATTCCGTCAGAGAAGACGTAGGAAATACAAAAATCCATTATTTCGTTGATATCTCTTAAACTATAAGAGATACGAGGCTAATGTATAGGACCAAAAGTGTGCAGCGCGTCGAAAACTATAAGGATTCACCGTTCCCGTAGCTTCTATTCCGTCAGAGAAGACGTGAGGAAACACAAAAATCCATTATTTTCGTTGATATCTCTTAAACTATAAGAGATACGAGGCTAATGTATAAGACCAAAAGTGTACAGTGCGTCGAAAACTATAAGGTTTCACCGGTCCCGTAGTTCTATTCCGTCAGAGAAGACGTAGAAACACAAAAATCCATTATTTGTTGATATCTCTTAAACTGTAAGAGATACGAGGCTAATGTATAGGACCAAAAGTGTGCAGCGCGTCGAAAACTATAAGGATTCACCGTTCCCGTAGTTCTATTCCGTCAGAGAAGACGTAGAAATACAAAAATCCATTATTTCGTTGATATCTCTTAAACTATAAGAGATACGAGGCTAATGTATAGGACCAAAAGTGTACAGCGCGTCGAAACTATAAGGCTTCACCGGTCCCGTAGCTCTATTCCGTCAGAGAAGACGTGGAAACACAAAAATCCATTATTTTCGTTGATATCTCTTAAACTATAAGAGATACGAGGCTAATGTATAGGACCAAAAGTGTAGCAGCGCGTCGAAAACTATAAGGATTTCACCGTTCCCGTAGTTCTATTCCGTCAGAGAAGACGTAGAAACACAAAAATCCATTTTTTGTTGATATCTCTTAAACTATAAGAGATACGAGGCTAATGTATAGGACCAAAAGTGTGCAGCGCGTCGAAAACTATAAGGATTCACCGTTCCCGTAGTTCTATTCCGTCAGAGAAGACGTAGAAATACAAAAATCCATTATTTCGTTGATATCTCTTAAACTATAAGAGATACGAGGCTAATGTATAGGACCAAAAGTGTGCAGCGCGTCGAAAACTATAAGGGTTCACCGTTCCCGTAGTTCTATTCCGTCAGAGAAGACGTGGAAATACAAAAATCCATTATTTCGTTGATATCTCTTAAACTGTAAGAGATACGAGGCTAATGTATAGGACCAAAAGTGTGCAGCGCGTCGAAAACTATAAGGCTTCACCGGTCCCGCTGCTCTATTCCGTCAGAGAAGATGAGGAAACACATAAATCCATTATTTCGTTGATATCTCTTAAACTGTAAGAGATACGAGGCTATTGTATAGGACAAAAGTGTGCAGCGCGTCGAAAAATATAAGGATTCACCGTTCCCGTAGTTTTATTCCGCCAGAGAAGACGTGGAAACACAAAAATACATTATTTCGTTGATATCTCAAACTATAAGAGATACGAGGCTAACGTATAGGACCAAAAGTGTGCAGCGCGTCGAGAACTATAAGGCTTCACCGGTCCCGTTGCTCTATTCCGTCAGAGAAGATGAGGAAACACAAAAATCCATTATTTCGTTGATATTTCTTAAACTATAAGACACACGGGGCTAATTTATAGGACCAAAAGTGTACAGTGCGTGAAAAACTGTAAGGTTTCACCGGTCCCGTAGCTGTATTCCGTCAGAGAAGACGTGGAAACACAAAAATCCATTATTTTGTTATGTCTCTTAAACTATAAGAGATACGAGGCTAATGTATAGAACCAAAAGTTTGCTGCGCGTCGAAAACTATAAGGATTCACCGATTCCGTTGTTCTATTCCGTCAGAGAAGACGTGGAAACACAAAAATCCATTATTTCGTTGATATTTCTTAAACTATAAGACACACGGGGCTAATTTATAAGACCAAAAGTGTACAGTGCGTCGAAGACAGTAAGGTTTCACCGGTCCCGTAGCTGTATTCCGTCAGAGAAGACGTGGAAACACAAAAATCCATTATTTTGTTGATGTCTCTTAAACTATAAGAGATACGAGGCTAATTATAGACCAAAAGTGTACAGTGCGTCGAAGACTGTAAGGTTTCACCGTTCCCGTAGTTCTATTCCGTCAGAGAAGACGTAGAAATACAAAAATCCATTTTTTGTTGATATCTCTTAAACTATAAGAGATACGAGGCTAACGTATAGGACCAAAAGTGTACAGCGCGTCGAAAACTATAAGGATTCACCGTTCCCGTAGTTCTATTCCGTCAGAGAAGACGTAGAAACACAAAAATCCATTATTTGTTGATATCTCTTAAACTATAAGAGATACGAGGCTAATGTATAGGACCAAAAGTGTACAGCGCGTCGAAAACTATAAGGATTCACCGGTCCCGTAGTTCTATTCTGTCAGAGAAGACGTAGAAACACAAAAATCCATTATTTTGTTGATGTCTCTTAAACTATAAGAGATACGAGGCTAATGTATAGGACCAAAAGTGTACAGTGCGTCGAAAATTGTAAGGTTTCACCGTTCCCGTAGTTCTATTCCGTCAGAGAAGACGTAGAAACACAAAAATCCATTATTTTGTTGATATCTCTTAAACTATAAGAGATACGAGGCTAATGTATAGGACCAAAAGTGTGCAGCGCGTCGAAAACTATAAGGATTCACCGTTCCCGTAGTTCTATTCCGTCAGAGAAGACGTAGAAACACAAAAATCCATTATTTCGTTGATATCTCTTAAACTATAAGAGATACGAGGCTAATGTATAGGACCAAAAGTGTGCAGCGCGTCGAAACTATAAGGCTTCACCGGTCCCGTTGCTCTATTCCGTCAGAGAAGACGTAGAAACACAAAAATCCATTATTTCGTTGATATCTCTTAAACTATAAGAGATACGAGGCTAATGTATAGGACCAAAAGTGTGCAGCGCGTCGAAAACTATAAGGATTCACCGTTCCCGTAGTTCTATTCCGTCAGAGAAGACGTAGAAACACAAAAATCCATTATTTCGTTGATATCTCTTAACTATAAGAGATACGAGGCTAATGTATAGGACCAAAAGTGTGCAGCGCGTCGAAAACTATAAGGATTCACCGTTCCCGTAGTTCTATTCCGTCAGAGAAGACGTGGAAACACAAAAATCCATTATTTCGTTGATATCTCTTAAACTATAAGATACGAGGCTAATGTATAGGACCAAAAGTGTGCAGCGCGTCGAGAACTATTAGGCTTCACCGGTCCCGTTGCTCTATTCCGTCAGAGAAGATGAGGAAACACAAAAATCCATTATTTCGTTGATATCTCTTAAACTGTAAGAGATACGAGGCTAACGTATAGGAACAAAAGTGTGCAACGAGTCAAAAATTATAAGGATTCTCCGTTCACGTAGTTCTATTCCGTCAGAGAAGACGTAGAAATACAAAAATCCATTTTTTGTTGATATCTCTTAAACTATAAGAGATACGAGGCTAATGTATAGGACCAAAAGTGTGCAGCGCGTCGAAAACTATAAGGATTCACCGTTCCCGTAGTTCTATTCCGTCAGAGAAGACGTAGAAATACAAAAATCCATTATTTTGTTGATATCTCTTAAACTATAAGAGATACGAGGCTAATGTATAGGACCAAAAGTTTGTTGCGCGTCGAATACTATAAGGATTCACCGATTCCGTAGTTCTATTCCGTCAGAGAAGACGTGGAAACACAACAATCCATTATTTTGTTGATATTTCTTAAACTATAAGACACACGGGGCTAATTTATAAGACCAAAAGTGTACAGTGCGTCGAAAACTATGAGGTTTCACCGGTTCCCGTAGCTGTATTCCGTCAGAGAAGACGTGGAAACACAAAAATCCATTATTTTGGTGATGTCTCTTAAACTATAAGAGATACGAGGCTAATGTATAGACCAAAAGTGTACAGTGCGTCGAAGACTATAAGGATTCACCGGTCCGTAGCTCTATTCCGTCAGAGAAGACGTGAGGAAACACAAAAATCCATTATTTCGTTGATATCTCTTAAACTATAAGAGATACGAGGCTAATGTATAGGACCAAAAGTGTGCAGCGCGTCGAAAACTATAAGGATTCACCGTTCCCGTAGTTCTATTCCGTCAGAGAAGACGTAGAAATACAAAAATCCATTTTTGTTGATATCTCTTAAACTATAAGAGATACGAGGCTAACTGTATAGGACCAAAAGTGTACAGCGCGTCGAAAACTATAAGGATTCACCGTTCCCGTAGTTCTATTCCGTCAGAGAAGACGTAGAAATACAAAAATCCATTATTTCGTTGATATCTCTTAAACTATAAGAGATACGAGGCTAATGTATAGGACAAAAGTGTGCTGCGCGTCGAAAACTATAAGGATTCACCGTTCCCGTAGTTTTATTCCGCCAGAGAAGACGTAAAAACACAAAAATATATTATTTCGTTGATATCTCAAACTATAAGAGATACGAGGCTAACGTATAGGACCAAAAGTGTGCAGCGCGTCGAAAACTATAAGGCTTCACCGGTTCCCGTAGTTCTATTCCGTCAGAGAAGACGTGGAAACACAAAAATCCATTATTTCGTTGATATCTCTTAAACTATAAGATACGAGGCTAATGTATAGGACCAAAAGTTGTGCAGCGCGTCGAAAACTATAAGGCTTCACCGGTCCCGTAGTTCTATTCCGTCAGAGAAGACGTGAGAACACAAAAATCCATTATTTTGTTGATATCTCTTAAACTATAAGAGATACGAGGCTAATGTATAGGACCAAAAGTGTGCAGCGCGTCGAAAACTATAAGGCTTCACCGGTCCCGTTGCTCTATTCCGTCAGAGAAGATGAGGAAACACAAAAATCCATTATTTCGTTGATATCTCTTAAACTGTAAGAGATACGAGGCTAATGTATAGGACCAAAAGTGTGCAGCGCGTCGAAAACTATAAGGATTCACCGTTCCCGTAGTTCTATTCCGTCAGAGAAGACGTGGAAACACAAAAATCCATTATTTTCGTTGATATCTCTTAAACTATAAGAGATACGAGGCTAATGTATAGGACCAAAAGTGTGCAGCGCGTCGAAAACTATAAGGATTCACCGTTCCCGTAGTTCTATTCCGTCAGAGAAGACGTAGAAACACAAAAATCCATTATTTTCGTTGATATCTCTTAAACTATAAGAGATACGAGGCTAATGTATAGGACCAAAAGTGTGCAGCGCGTCGAAAACTATAAGGATTCACCGATCCCGTAGTTCTATTCCGTCAGAGAAGACGTAGGAAACACAAAAATCCATTATTTCGTTGATATCTCTTAAACTATAAGACACACGGGGCTAATTTATAAGACCGAAAATGTACAGTGCGTGGAAAACTGTAAGGTTTCACCGTTCCCGTAGTTCTATTCCGTCAGAGAAGACGTAGAAATACAAAAATCCATTATTTCGTTGATATCTTTTAATCTATAAGATATACGAGGCTAATGTATAGGACCAAAAGTTTGCAGCGCGTCGAAAACTATAAGGATTCACCGATTCCGTAGTTCTATTCCGTCAGAGAAGACGTGGAAACACAAAAATCCATTATTTTGTTGATGTCTCTTAAACTATAAGTAGGGATAGTATCCCGGTTCCGACCCATGGGGCAATGAGGGGGGGTGAGGGGCGGGGGGGGTAACCGAGGGCGAGGTGGACGACGGCACAGGCGGCGTCTCATATTACAAAGGAGGGTGAGGGGTGTTGACGAGACGCGGGGGGGGAGGGGTGCCGCGTTAGAGTCGCGTAGGGTCCGCGCGGGGGAGGGGTGCCGCGTAGGGTCCGCGCGGGGGAGGGGTGCCGCGTAGGGTCCGCGCGGGGGAGGGGTGTCGCGTAGGGTCCGCGGGGGAGAGGGGTGCCGCTGGGGCCCGCGCGGGGGAGGGGTGTCGCGTAGGGTCCGCGCGGGGGAGGTGTACCGCGTTAGGGGTAGGGCCCGCCGCCGCCGCCGCCGCCGCCGCCGCCGCCGCCGCCGCCGCCGCCGCCGCCGCCGCCGCCGCCGCGCCGCCGCCCGCCCGCGCCGCCCGCGCCGCCCGCGCCGCCCGCGTTCGCGTTCGCGTTCGCTTTTACCTTAATTTGGGGGGGGGGGGGATGCCCGTGTCCGCGCCCGACGGAGTGACGCTCGAGCAATCGTAGAATTTCCCGGAGTAATCTTCGACAGCCTAGTTCACCCAGGCCGCGTCCACCACCACCACCATGCACACATACACACACACGCACACACACACACACACACACACAAAACAAAAACTGATGACTAAAAAAAATTTAAAAACTGTCACCGCGAACGACTTGCGTATATAACCGGCGAGCGACAGTTGCAGACTGAGGCGTAACTGCGGCAAGAAACCCGCTAGAACGCTCGCTCGATCTGTAAACACGAGACACCATAACCGAATGGCGCCGTGATTCTTTCTACGAAGAGTCAAATATCGTAGTTTAGGACGGGCATATCGGTTCATCTTTCACGCTCGTAAACAAATCGCGTCTCGCACTACAGAAGCGAGCGCCGATGTTCAGGCGAACGTTGCGTATATCGCTCGAGTGGAAAATAAAGTCGTACGTCGTGACTTGAAGAAAGGCTTTATTTTTCTGTTACATATATATTCATGCGAAGTGGCTGGGAAAGGAGATATAAAATAAAACATTGTAATGTACATATACGTTATACATTTATTTATTTATTTTTATAAGTTGTATAAAAAGATTCCACTTCTTTCTCGTGTTTCGACCACCAGTTAAATATTTTAAATACGTTTTGCAACGCGCAGTTCTTCGTATGTTTTCCGCATCGCACAGTATTAGCGGCATCCATATTGTTCAAAGAGTCGATGTCTTCGTAATCAGCATCCAGAGTCTCGATGATCATTTTCTTTCTCGCAAAATTTTCGAGCAGATCCACCAGCCATTCGCGTTTCTGGATTCCCTTGACGTACACGAGAGTCGGCGGCGTTTCGTCGTCATTATCATCATCCTCTTCCATACCAAGCACGGCCGATGTAATTAGATGTTTCACCATGCTGTACGGCACGTTTCCGTCGTTCCATCGTAATCCATGATGATTTTTGATCAACCAGGTAGCGCATGATTTGTCGGAATTCATGAGGAGATTCCACGGCATGGGGCGTTCAAAGATGTAATGCGCCAGAACGGTCCCCTTTCGCAGCACCGCCACCTCCTTCACGACAAATTTCATTCCGACGAGGAAACCTTGCAGGTCCACGAACGTTGGTACGGACATAAGATTTCTCTTTGATGCGTTACTCGAGAAGAATGACACGCAAATATGCAGACGTCTCTCGACACTTTTGATTTATACCCTGCTCCCCCCTCTTTTTTATTGTATCGGAAAAAAATTTCTTCGACGTTGCCGCGAACGCTCAGACAATTTTGCGCACCACGTTGGTCAACGGGTTGTACTGAATAACGCGATCGTGTATGATGAGACAGTACGCTGAGGTATTCGGCGGTACATTCTCCATACAATCGAATTCTATTCTGACATCAACGGTGGCATTTTTGACGGATTCGTTTTGTCGAGAGCAATCGATGACCACTATTGGAGCGTATTGTAGAAAATTCGGGACATCGAGACACGGCTGGACGTGCTCGCGTCCGTAATACGCTCTACTGAAACGTGCATACATATCGTACAGAATCGCCCATCTGTTTTTACTAAAATCCAAATTCATATCATCGTACGGATAGAATTCAGAGTTTAAATAAAGTTTCACGTTGGTCAATTTGCAATGATCGAACGTTGTTATTTCTCTGGTCATAACATTCTTCCGGCCCGTCTGCAGAGCAAAGATGACGTATCGCGGTTTTTCGAGCTGAGTCGCGGTCTTGATAGCCCACGAGTGCTTGGTCGTGTTTTGCAACAGGGGATACTCGTACAGATCCCACGAACGGAAACTCATATTCAGATATCGTCCGTTTTCCAAGGCGCGCAGCATCGACAGTTTGTTGATCTCGTTCAGCAACACGTGAGGCATTCGCCATTGTATCTTGAGTACGTTGATAGCAGGATTCAACGTCGGATTTCCCACTAGGGAATTGTTATCATTGCGCGATCGTATCAAGATCAATTCATGACGCGCGTTGATCACCACGCGTTTGTAATCCTCGCAAAATCCCAGTAGCATGCTGAGCGGTACGTGAAAAGTAAAGTTTCTTCGCGTAAAAGTGATGTCAGCGTTATTGAGCATATCCCAGCCAGCGTTTTTCAGAATCGTACTCGCGCCCAAAGACAGCGACGCGTAATTCTTGAGCGTTGTTGTTATTCCTACGTTTCTGTTACGATCAATCTCCACACCGTCGAGTTCGTATCGAATCTCATCGAACAAGAATGCGACGGCATTATTCGCCAATACCACGTTATCGGGTTCACCGTCTACTCTGTTCACCGTCAATATTCCTTCGACGTAGAGAAAACTTTCGCACGGCAACGTATACAGATCCTGCTGTTGTATGGGTATTCGTATCTCATCGCTATACTCGAACGTTGTGTTGGCGTACGCGTTGTACGTGTGAGTCTCGATCTTGACGATGCGATCGTCAAAGACCGGCTCGCTTCCAATGTTAAGGATATCGGTCATGATTCCTCAGATATTTCGCACCGCGAATCCCAAAGATTGTAAGAATTTAACGTTCGACGCTGTGAGTTTCTTTCTCGTATTTGTAGCGTAGCCTAACGCTGGTGATGACAATGATCGAACGATAGCGTTGACCGCTACCGTAGTGTAAATAGTGTTATCTCTCGTGTGCTCCGAGTCGTTCAACACGAGCATCTCATATATGTCGCGCACACTCACGCGCGTTATCGCTGTCGCCGTCGTACGTGCAATCTGACGGTGATCTCTTCGCCTCGAAAGTCGAGCAATCGTCCGTCCTGATCCACGATGCGTACCGTTAAATCAGTAATGCTCCGTGTGATGATTGGCAGGTAAATGATCTGCGCCGGTGTTTCCGATATCTTATATCCTGGCGGCACGCTCGGAGAAAATTCGTGTATCGTGTGAACGGGTTTGCCGTTGCTGTACGCACCCGCGGTCACGTTACACTCTACGCGGATAATGTTTATATTGATGATATTAATCGGTAGGTCCGATCGGTGCCATTTTCCAGGCTGCAATATACGCTTCGACGAGAATCCCAGCAGTGATCCAATATTGTTTGGTTTGCTAAAGTTTACTCTGAAAGCACAATTGATCTCACTTTTCATCGTGTTGTAATTAGCACGGAGCACTATCGGATATTTTACAGCCTCATCATCCTCGTACTCCGCGTTGTCATCATCGCCCTCGTCGCCATTCGCGCGAGCGGTCTCCTCTTGCGCGATATCTACGACCGATGTACGATTGCTGATGGAAGGAGCTACGCGTCGCGGGCGTTTCCGTGAAACAGCGCGTTTCAAAAACTCGTGTATCGCTCCTATCTCGTACGATCCCTCGGGTATCGTAATTTCCGTGTCATCCTCGTCGAAGTAAAATTTATTATTCGAAGAATTCACGTTTGGTATCGTGTGATAAGTCTCAAAAACCGTTAGACCGAGCTCGTAGTCACCGTCGCTCAAATCTACGGCGGGAAAGTAGGGCACCGCGAGGATGCTGCTCTTCCCGGTCAGCGTGAATGTCATAGACATGTCGGGAAAACCGTTCGACTAACACTGAGTCTCCACGGCGCACCGTCAGTTCTTAAATTTACGCCGTTCGTCGTCTATTGTCAGGAGAAATCGCAGGCACGCTTGTCCGCAGATGTTCTGATCATATGTTTGAACGGGCGTGCGATTGTACTCTATCTTCATCACGCTCGGTCCGAAATATCGCACCAACTCTTTCGGCGGTCGAAGATTACCGAAACTGTCAAAATACATCGCGCGGTTTCCCCTCTTTGCGTACGCTACCCAGTGAGTACCGGAGCCCGCTGTATCATCCAAATTTACAATACCGCTCTTGTTTCGGGGTATACCGCCGATTGGTAACGAGTCACGCATGAAAACACCCCTGAAGAACGGTACGCGCATGTGTTTCGCCAGTCGATTCAATTGTACGTTAGTCGTAATACCCGTGGGCATTTTTAACGTCTCTTTGACGTTTTTTTTTTATTTTCTCTCCTCTTCTTCGACGCAACTCCCCGTCCGCGTTTGTACGGAGCGAGATAAAGTCCGCGGCCTTCCATGGCGCGATTGTGACGTTGCATCTCTTCCAGCTGACGTCGCGCGGTTTTGCGAGCGTTCACGGCCGTTGCGATCCCGGCCGCCCCGCCGGCCAGGGAACCGAGAACTCCCAGCAACGGTAGAAGCGGCAATACACCGCCTCGTTTCGTCGCCGGAAGTATCCGTTTTTTCGACGCTCTCCTCTTCTTCTTTTTCACGGTTCGCAAACCCATTCCTAGCTTCGTCTTTGCTTTCATAGCAGCCCAGACGGCTGTAGCGGCACCTCTCTCTCCGAGAGCCGAATCTCTCGCGATGACACGTCCTAGCGCCTTGTCGGCGAGTACCTTGTCAGCCGCGTGTCTCCCGGTGAGATCTTTGTTACGCGAATACGCTATGTCGTGCTCGCGACACGCCGCGTCCAATGGATTTACACCCGGATCGCCTCTGGCTAATCGCTCCTTCAGCCGAGTGCCCGGACCGCAAAACTGATAGCCGGGAATGTGCAATTCGATCGGAAGTGAGCTTATCGCGCGGTTGAAGAGACCTTTGCCTATTTTTTTCGCTGGCATTCGCCGCAATTTTTTATCAACGGTGCCGGACCGTCGATGTGCGTTCGATGATGCGGTAAATTATAATGTTCTAAGCACCGACGATATTGCTGAATTTCCGAATCCGCCTTTATATGTTCCGGAAGCCTGTCCCACACGTGGTGGACGTAATCGCCACACAATTGCAATAGAACAGCCTTTGGTACAAATTGTAGCTGCTCGGCGCTAAAATCGCGAATATCGGAAGGTCTTGATAACAGAACGAACATTTTTTTGCCACTGAGCGATGCGCGGTTTCGCGCACCTAAAAATAGGCGCTCGATCCAGCCCTCTGGTCAGAAATGCGAAAAATGAGATTCGTGCGACAACCGCAGGCGATTCGCGTGACGAACTGCGACGATAGATCACGGTCGATGGGGGGCAACGCGGAGAAGCGCAGGCACGGTACGATGCTACCGGCCACTATACGCGCCATCATTTGCGGTCCCTCGAATTGCGGTAAAACCAACGTTCTGATAAGCTTGTTGGAAAGCCCGCACGGTGTACGTTTCGAGAACGTGTACGTTTACTCAAAGTCGCTTCAGCAACCGAAATATCGATATCTGGAGAATTTATTTACGTCGATCGACGAAATCGGCTACTTTACGTTCTCCAACAACAGTGACGTCATTCCACCGAGCGATGCGTGTTCAAACTCAATATTCGTTTTCGATGACGTGGCATGCGACAAGCAAGACACCGTGAGAGAGTATTTTTCAATGTGTAGGCACTCGAACGTCGACTGTTTTTATCTCTGTCAGACGTACGCGAAAATACCTAAACATCTGATACGCGACAACGCGAACCTGCTGATCCTGTTCAAACAGGATGGTACCAATCTGAAACACGTGTACAACGATCACGTAAATACCGACATGTCGTACGATGAATTCAGCGCGCTGTGCAGCGAATGTTGGCAGCGCAAGTACGGATTCGTAGTGATAGACAAGGACAGCTCGCTCAACAATGGTCGATACAGAAAAGGATTTAACATGTTCGCGATACCGCAAAAGCGGTCAGTTGTCGTCGGTACCTCGTCGAGGTAAAACGTCGGAGAAAGCATCACGTATTTCCGCGATGGCTGCAATCGACAAGAGCATGGATATCCGCGAGCGCGAGAAGGTTGCGAAGAAGATTGCGAAAACGAGCGAGTCGATTCGCAAGAAACTTCGCGCTATGAAGACCGGTAGGATCGAAAAGGACATTGAGTTGGACACGCACTTTAAGCCTCTCATCGAGCCGTTGCAAAAGATCGCCGACAAATCGATCGCGGTGAAGAAAGAGGAGCCGGAGAGCGACGCTGAGATCGAAACGTTTTCCGAGGATGCAACGCCGAGAAAGAGAAAATGGTCGGATCACCCGCCGGCACCGCGTAAATCTAGCCAATCGAAACGATCAAAAGCTTTACTGGATGTACCACCGATAACCTCTACACCGATAACCTCATCTCCACCGATATCATCTCCGCCATACGTAACGGCGAGAAAAATGCAGCCTACAATAAAGTTCGAATTACCCGCAAACATGCCTGTTTTTGACCTCACGGACGACTCGGAGCTCGCGACGCCTATTCGAAAGGAGTTGGAAACGTCGGAGGGTTAAGAAGCGTTGCACGATACCTTGAGTCCATTGGGCCAAGAGTACATCGGTGCTCTTATGAGTGTCAAGCCAAGGAGCGATATAGATACCGTTTACGGCGTTTATCTCGGCAACGATGGAATGATGCTCGGGAATAAACGTTTCAAGGTGGACAGCATGGATAACATATATATCGGCGACGTACATTACATTGGCACACGCGGTATTTACGAGTTGATCTTTAAAAACAAGCCTGATAAAAACATTTACACGGAGGAGGATATGCAAAAGTACAAGAATATTTTATTTGAGACGAGCACTCATAGAGCCAATCACGATCCTCTCGGGCGAATAAAGTCCAACAGTGGATACAAGTACCTGAATATAATCCAGAAGTTGATACCGCCCGCATCCATGAAGAAACGATCCGGAAAAGGATTAATCGCGCCTCGCGCGATGACGCTGACCGACAATAAGATCGATTACGTGCACTGGGACGATCCCAACGAGCTGGTGGATCGTCTACGATTGCTCGACGCTTCGCACCACGCTGGCAACAATGCCCACGACAACGAGATCCTGTCGATCATCGAGGAACTTCGCGAAGCCGGTCTTATTATAAATTGAGCCGCGCGGCGGCGAGCCGCTCAATCAGCGTCGAAATGCCGATCAACAAATTTGGTATATTCGAGCAGAGCAGAGACGCGTCGAACGCCGTATCGTACCATCAGTGGAGTGGATTAATGAGAAATTTCGTGCGCGATAATGCTCTGTGTCGCACTGCTACGGACTTTGACGCAAATTCGCGCAAGATTCGTCGCGTGGCGCAACCGGAGGCTGACGGTGACGCGGTTAACCAACTGTACGTGGAACAGAGCGTTAAGAGTTTGAGAGACGAAGCGGAATTCGAGAAGTATCGTAAAGCGCGATTGGAGACTGAATTTGAAACGAATCTTAGACTTCTGAGAGATAGCGTTAAAATATTGAGAGATCAGTTGGAAGAAATCGAAACGAATCTGATCGCGCTCAAACGAGATACGCAAGCCGTGTTGGACGCGAACCGAGAGGCGCTCGAGGCACATATCTTTCGATCGACGAAACCTGAATAACGATGGACAGCGGCAAACGATCCGGGAAAGGTTACGAAAGGCTGCCCAATGACGACGACGACGACGAAGGGCGACGAGCGATTCAGGAACGGTCATCGAGCAGTTACAACGAACGGCTCAGAAGCGGTTACGAACGGTTCAGGAACGGCTGTGAACGGTTAATGAACAGAAACAAACGACAAGCCGATGACAAAGAACCGCTATTGAGTGACAAGGAACGAAAATAAACGGTTATTGATTGGTTTAAAAAAAGTTAAAGATATAATTTCTTTGCGTGTATTATTACACACCGTTAAAAAAAAACATGACATCGTCGAAATCCGATGGACGCAAAAATATCGAAAAACGACGACTCGTCGAGGAACTGCACGCACCGGCGAGAAGAAATTTTCCCCGAAGACGCGTCATCGTGCGTGGGTACGATGACCTGTGGCAGGCTGACATCGTCGAGATGCGTCCTTACTCGCGTTTCAATAGAGGCTACCACTACATACTTACCGTCATCGATGTGCTGAGCAAGTACGCGTGGGCCGTGCCACTCAAGAGTAAAGGCGGAAGCGAGACAGCTGACGTTATCGCTAAGATAATTCGAGACAGCAAGAGGTGCCCGAAAAACTTGCAAACCGATATGGGGAAGGAATTTTACAACGCCGACGTGCAACGTCTCATGAAAAAACACGGCATTAATCATTATTCCACATATTCGGTGATGAAGGCATCGGTCGTCGAGCGATTCAATCGCACGTTAAAGAATGACATGTGGAAGATGTTTACGCTCAATGGGACTTACAAGTGGGTCGACGCGTTGCCGCGACTCGTGTCGGATTACAACGCGCGCAAGCATCGAACGATCGGCGTGCGGCCCGTCGACGTTACTCCCGCGATCGCCGAAAGACTCTTGAACACGGTGTACAGCGAGATAAAGATTGCGGGTCCGGCAAAGTTCAAAGTAGGCGACCCGGTACGCGTCAGCAAGTACAAGACTGTTTTCGAGAAAGGTTACACGCCGAATTGGACAACCGAGGTTTTCAAAATTGTTAAAGTACAGCGTACTAATCCCGTAACCTATCTACTCGAGGACTATCGAGGAAAATCTGTCACCGGAGGATTCTACGAGCATGAGCTGCATCGCGCGGCTTATCCAGACGTGTATCTCGTGGAGAAGGTACTTCGCAGGAGGGGTGACGAGGTTTATGTGAAATGGTTGGGATTCGATGGATCGCACAATTCATGGATACACAAGGACAACGTGATTTAATATATATATAATGACATTTATTTTTACTGTATAAAAAATACATAAATAAAAAATGTAATACATATAAAAATACATTTAAGGAAATAAATATGTAGAAAATAAATTTTGAAATACATATAAGAAATATGAAATATTAAATCAATATCTTTATTAATATCCCATCCAATATAAAATGTTGCATACATACATTCAATATCTTTATTAATATCATGTTCAATATAAAACGTTTTATTTCATACATTACATACATATATACTTACATTATGTTACACGTTATACATTACGTTATACATTACGTTATACGTTATGTTATAAGTTATACGTTACGTTATACGTTACGTTATACGTTATATTGCATATTGTTACGAACTCTATTGTTGATACAGTCGCGGGTAAACTACTGAATGATTATTTTAATTGTCAAGATTGATTTTATAGTTGTGATTATAAATTTATTATTGGAAAAACAAGACTCATTTACCGCGTGTAACAATCCCAGTTCTAAAGGTTTATACTCACGTCGCCGCTACCTCAGCGCTTTGACTAGAGTTTGCTCTCCTTTTGGATTTTTGGGTCAAGTTGAATACACAACTTTTACACCGGGAGTTGGCGAGAGCATTCGTTCACCAGAGGGGTTCGTTAGGAGGTTAAAGGTTTAGTAAAATAAATGATAGTTTGCAAACCTAACCTTTTTATTTATATCTCAAAGAATATATAAGTTTGTATATAAGTGTACATTTTGCAATGCTTAATTGAGGTTCTTTATTCTGATTTTAATACAACGGAATAATGAATGAATTTGTTTTTCGTGTTACTTCGTAAATTATTTCCGGGTCATCGGAATCTATATTTGTGTCAGAATGTGAAGGTACAGTATCTTGAGTTAAATCAATTAATTCAACATTGACATTCGTGTTCAACCTTTCTGAGAACTGATGATTATTGAATAATGCACGTAGACGACGAATTTCTGCAATAGCTGCTTCCGAAATGAATCGTCCGCAAACGATCGAAGTTATCACCGGTCGAGATTTACCATTGGCGGTGTTATCGACGGTGGTATTGTAGGCTGTAGCCTTTCCGACCAGGTTATCGACAGTGGTATTACCATCTGTGGTGTGGCCGACTACAATTTTATCGACTCGATTACCGACGGTGATATTATCTTTGGTGGTATTATCCTCGGTGGTATTACCGTTTGCAATATTTCGAGAAGCCAGATAACGTGCTAAGCGTTCCCTGTGTTGTCGACCCGCACGATGTCTAGTTTTTACCATCTATTAAAAGGAGGAAAATATGCAATACAGGAAATTCAGCGGTTAATGCCAAAAATAAGGAGAGCGGCAAATGCCCGGGAGTAAATAGGAGATACTTATTAGCATAAAGGGTGAGGTAGTATAATAAGGGGTTATGGATATCGTATTGTCAATGATCGGGAAGAGAAGAAAGACGGATAAAATGTCGGGACAGGTATATGTGATAATTGTGAAAGCGCGGGCAATGCGCGATCACGGAATGCAAGCACGCGCCTAGATGCGAGCTCACGGAAAATGGAATTAGGAAATCACTCTAATTCTGTCGAGCAACTGTCCTTTCTGGAGCTAGACTACTCTTCAGAGGGTATTCAGAGTGAATCGATCAATTCTGTCGAGCAACTGTCCTTTCTGGAGCTAGACTACTCTTCGGAACTGCGATTTGAAAGGATATATTCAAGAAAGGAATTAAATTTAGGATGTAATAACGGGACATGGATAAGAGGGTAAGATAATTTTGACAGTTAGATGGTATAAGGAAACACAGTAACTACTCGCGAATTAATTCACGAACAAAATAAAAATGTATAAGTTGCAATAGAAATAATTATTCCCAGAAAACGAATGATAATAAAGATTGACTGACACCACGATTTCATGTGATGGTTGTATGTCACTCGCGGTTTAATTAAATTATGTCGTAGTATATAATTAAATTATTTAAGCACTTGCAGCTAATAAAATTCAGTTAATAAAGAATATTGAAATAATAATCATCAAATAAAATGTCAATTGAAGTGTATATTGTATATGTCACTCGCGTTGTTATTCACT
The DNA here is from genome assembly GCA_030770355.1 of Harpagoxenus sublaevis. Classification (NCBI taxonomy): domain Eukaryota; kingdom Metazoa; phylum Arthropoda; class Insecta; order Hymenoptera; family Formicidae; genus Harpagoxenus; species Harpagoxenus sublaevis. Next base: position 16,779 of record JASTWR010002259.1, read on the forward strand.
TTAGTATGTTTGAATGTATAGAAAGAAATGTTAACCTTCGTATTAAATAATTAATATAATTTACAATACACTCTCTCTGTTCGGGCTTATAATATTAAAAGAATTTTAGACACTTAAACTAAAGGACGAGATGGGATCTTTATTTATTAATATGGAACGGTAATTGGCATAAAGGGTGGTGCTATATAATTAATTAATATTAACTTACTTTGAATTTGCAGATGGAATATATTTAAGTAGAATACAGCGGTCAACCTCGGTTGCCGATAGGAAAGGTCTGCGATGGCTGCTTCGTGCAGGCGATGGAGACTCTTTGTTTAAGGATGTGCCAATATAATGTCGACACAGAATTTAAGTGAGTTAATACTTTACTGAATATATGACTTTGTAAAGAATGATCCCGAAATTAAGACAATAGCACACAGAATTTAAGACTTAATAATGATCGAAAAATACTGTATAATTATGATCCAAATCCAACTAATAAAAAATGAATGCTGAATGCTATGCCATGCTATACTATACTATGCCAAATGAAATGCCGTCGCTCCGTCGCTCTGCACGAGGTTTTATACTCGAATATTGAAAGTAGTGGGATAGAGGGTACCCTGACGCTAGAGTGGGATCTCCGCGTGGTGGGGACCGTCCGTCCATATGGGACTTATACTAAGTGGGGCGAGAGAGCCTTTCGTTTTGATTGGCTCCCCGCTTTGGTCGCTCGCTATGGTAGGGTAATGCGCACGCAGTTTTCTCGAGAGTGGGATCAGGTCTATTGCGTCAGATTGCGTCAAGCGGTGAGTTAATGTTATGGCGGATACTTGATATTTTTTCGAGCTTATCTACCGCTATCTACTGTAAGCAGCGGAGCTGTTGTGACTTATGAAAATTAATTTTTATCGCTTATCTTTGCAGGTGTCTCCTGTTGGGACTTAAGAGTTAGACTTCGTAATATTAAGTATCCTTTGAAGCGTTATGCCGATGCTCGACAAATAAATTTTAAGACGCAGTACCGACAGTGATTACACTCAAGGAGAAAATCTATAGTAAGTTATAAAGCATATATGGTAAGAGGTATAGTATACGCTTATACATTAGTACACGTGTCCTTACATATGAACTATGCTATACTATACGGCTGGTACTCGTGCACTTGTAATACGGAATTATAATGGTACGTTTATACTATATGTAATAATCTCATTTAACATTAAAATTATTATAACTTGAAAACTAAGGGTGATATAAGAACGGGGTTAATTGTAGTACCATCAGGGGTAGAAAAGGGGTTGATTAAGAGAGGGTAGTTTTTTAGTATATATATATCTCAAAAACGGTCAAAGATAGAGAGCTATAATCTCTTTTAAACAATTTGTTATACTTTAATTAGCTGTTATATGAATCTAGTGATTTTTCGAAAATCTAGTGATTTTTCCTAGTGAATTTTGAGTTTGGCGATTTTTGCTTTGATCGGTTTTGGATAGGCTTGTAGACTGTATTAATAATACTTTTGTTCGTATTTTGCCTTTAGAATTGTTAAAAATTCGAAAATAAAGTAGTTATTAAAGTTAGAAGAGAGTTTACGCTCTATATATTAGTATTCTATGGTGGGTACAATGAATGGCGACCGGGAACACAAGATGGTCGACATAGATGTGAAACTCGATGGTAAATTACGGACTCTCTCTTGGGAATCTAACGGAAAGTGACCCTAATTAAATGGCGGCTTGCAGGTGACTCTAATTAAATGGCGGTTCTTATGGTTCTAACGGAAATAATGATATATTTGCTATCTTTTAAGCATGATTTTAACCAAAATAATTATTTTGTCGTTGGTTATTACTATAAATTGATATTTTATATAATTTTAATAATTTTTCTTTTATATATATATATATATATATATATATATATATATATATAGGTGCAAGTAGTAGCTTGCGGTATAAATGCGTTAATATTTAGACTTTATAGAAATGCGATTAGCATGAATATAGGCTTAATTTAATATATGGAGATTTCCTTCTATTGAATAAATTTATTTCTGGACAAGTTAATGCATTCGGATATTGAGTGCGCCTTCTTGTAATAATTCCTTTAGTGGCTGTTAAGTAAAACTTTAAATGGCGACTGTGAAACTAAATATGGCTCTCTATAGAGATGAAACTCGTGTAATAAAGTTTGGTTCTAACGGAAATATAAGTAAGCTGATTGCATTTGGTTGGTTCCAACGGAAATTTCTGGATATAAATGCATTTCTCGTGATCCTTAATTGATTATCAAGCCGTATATCGCTTCCTATCAATTTATTCTTAATTCTAAATTATTTCTATTAATTTTATATAAGGTTATATATGTTTTATCAAACGAACATTGTTTATATGAGTGTTAATATTAATATTGGGCTCTATAAAAGCGTAAATAACATGTAGAAATATTTAAGCATAATTATATAATATTGAAGCTAGATTATATATTAGAGCTCATATAAGTAAAATTAAATTTTGGCGTCGGGACGTCACATCCCCCCCCTTATTTAAGAACGGATTCTGATGAAATCGGAGGAATTCGTTCTAAGCGAGCATTCAAGTCGCGATAGATAGTTGGATAAGAGGTGGTAATATTTACGAAATCTGGTGAAATGGATGCAGAATCTTTCGGGGCGGTTGGATCGTCCGGCAGTTCCACTGCTTGCAGCGGGCTGGCTTGCTCGATGTTTTTGGTTCGCTTCTTGTCCTTTTTGGATGGACCATGGGCGAGGTGCAGTAGGAGATGTGTAATCGAACTCCATAGGGCTCCAAACAGATGTAAGGTACATCCGTAGGCTGAGTGAAGGGCGTATCCGTGGATCGCAGTATCGATGGTGAGTTTGATGAGGCGTATTATTAGAAACACGCCGAACACTCCTGCAGTGGCGGATCCGAAGGTTACGAATCCGTCCCAGATTCGAGAGGCTGTATTCTCTGCTATCTTTTGCAGCGAAGCTTCATCGAGTAGATTGAACATGGAGACAGAACCATCTTGAATGGCGTGTCCTGTCATTCCTCTAGCCATCGTGTTTAGTAAGGCTGGTTTCTCGGCTGGAAACATGATGTGATCTCGCAATTTTTCGAGATCGGCTTCGGAATAAATTCCACTGGAAGCAAGAGGTCCTGGAGTCAAATATTTCCATGATAGGGATGTTGAAGGTTTCAATTGTTGTGGAGTCAACTGCCTGACGTGTGGTTCAGGTGTAAATTGAATCCATGTATCTTCTAGGCGGTATAGGGTAGGTAGTTCATAGCTGCATTCTCGTTCGGTACCGAATTTTTTCAGTATCCTTGATTTAGGTGTAGCGAATAAAGATGCATTTCGCACAATTACTGGAAGTTCGACATAGCATTTGTCCGTCTTCCTAATGGTAGCTTCCACTGGGATGCACTTGACTACGTGAATGGCTTCTCCAGCGGTGACTGCCATATAACCAGGCCCTTTCATAAGCCGGTATGCAAACTCGTCGGGTTGAAGAGTCGCGAATGAGAGTGTGTTGGTGATGACTTCCTTCTCCAACTCACAACGTTGATGAATTACATTGTGGTATAACGATGTCATCTGATGCCGAATATGTTTTTCGACATAGACGAATTTAGAATTCACATATGTGAATATATCTAAATTATTGACGGGAATGGATCCTCGTCGGGCGAAAGAATTCTCCTTCTTAGTTTCCAGAATAAAGAGTTTTGGATGCTCCGTTCGCAGCAACGTGTAGCCACACAACGGTTGTTCCTTAGTTTTCGTAAGGGCAAAAGTAATATCCTCTGTCGTGAGGCTGTAGACAACAGGTGGGGAGGTAGTACCTTCACTGGTGATTTTTGAAGCAGGTCCTTCATACAGAACATCGTATTGTTGAAAATTGCAAGAAGTAGTAGGCATCGGCTTCCAATAAGTGTATCCGTCTTCCGAATCTAGACAAGATCCATCGCTTAGAGCGCATACGGTTCCGGATTTCAGTATTACTTTTCCGGTGGATAATTCCACAGGAACGAATGAAGATCCAAGGGTGATGCGGACGAGAGCTTGTACGACCACGTCGTCCCAGGTTCCGTATGGGTCGGAATATTGAGCGCCCTTGCAACTACCATCGTGATGTGTGGTACCTGCTAGTGTAACGCTGCGTGTAGTAGTACGATTAGGTTTGAGTCCATCGATGATATCGGCAATTCCGATTGGGAAGGTTCCTTCGTTAAACATTCGAGAACAGCGTGACTGGCTGACTTCCATGAGGTACTCGGATTGACCTCCGGTGACAATCGAGACATGCGAATGCATTCCACAGTGATATATGGTTCTCTGCACTTCCACCTTGCATTGTATAACTTCAGCATAGTGATAGTCCGAAAGCTGCAGTAGCTGGACGTAGACGTCAGTGGTGTTTGGGGGTTGATAATTTAAATCGCAATCGCCTGGCCCAAGTAATGATACAGAAGTAACGTTGAGATATTGTCCTCCGCAATCGAAACTGATGAGGGGTAATACGCAAGGACTTAAGGCTAATATTAACAATATGAGAGACTTCATTCTTTCTGTAACATACATGTGTCCTAAAATGTATTTCATCTTACTGGCTATGATGATTGAGGTAAAATCTTTATGATTACATATACATATATTTTATTTTTGCATGGTCTTTGTTTGAAAGTATTTTTTCCGTTTTTTTTTTTCATATGTATATATATATCCGTTTGAGGTTATACACGAATAGATATTCCAGTAACTTAGATTATTTATACATGCTTAATTCTAAGAGATGTACTTATAATATTGTACGCATTAATTATGTTTCATAATATATTACTTGCATTGTAGCAGTGTATCAATGTGTAAGCTCTGATGTTTGATCATTAATGGTATTTTCATATAATATGGCTTGAATCAATTCTTTATTTAAAACGTCGTAGAGTAGATGAACTAACTTTCTAGGAACGTCGTAGTCTCTTATAATATCCATTACTGATAGAAAAGCATTAAAACATTCTTCACAATTAAGAGCCGTGTTCAGGATTCTTACATCCCGATGACAATTATCGCAGTGTATATATATTTCTCCGTAAACCAATCCATGGAATATTACAGGTCGGTATGAATTTGGTTCAGGGAGATTCCCATGGCAAAATTTGCAAAGTGAATAAGGATCATCAGGTTTTTGATACGCTACTACGATAATACATTGACTTCCGTAAAGTTGCGGATACAGATTAAATAATGTATGTGGGTAATTAATTGAGTGTCTTGGTGGACACATAATAAAGTACGCAGGGGTTATGTATTATGTGCGCTAAGATATAATAATAATGATTATACATATAAAACCGTAGATTGACTTAAGAATAATAGTGATTACATATTAGGTTGGAAGCGGCGAGGCGCTGGGATTTGAGATATAGCTATTATCGTTGCTTCTTGCGTGTTATACGGTTTCTCGCCTGCTTCTAGCATTTGCATCAAGAAATCTGATTGATGTAAAGAACATACGGTACACTCAGCGGATGGGCGGCACTCGCCTGCAATTTCGCCACATAGAAAACACTTCTCTATCTTGCATTCGAAACCGATATGTACGTAATGTCTAAACAAAATGTCGTATTTAGAACGGAGTCGATTAGGAATACAATGATAACATTCGGTGCACAGATAGAAGCTGTTTGATTTAACTCGATCTTTGTAGCATGTAATGAATACGCAAAGCGCTCGGGATATCCAGTTTTCGTAACTAGTTTGTTCTGCAGGAGGCAAGATGTACTTCGTGTGGCACTGCCCATGCGTTGAGGACATGTTAAAATCGTCGTGTTACACTGTATAAATGGAAATGAATAATATCAAATTTGAAATTCTCCCATATCATTTCCAAATAATACAAAAATATTTACGTAAGGTGTGAATAATTTGATAACGTATTTGAGAGATGTATCGTAAACAAAGTTAAACTTATTAATATCAGCAACTCTATGCTGACAGTGTTCTATTATTTTGGCATAATTGATTACGCACTGAGGGCAAAATGTATATTTTTTAGTTAAGGATAAATCCTTCGAGCAGTGAAAGCAATAATGAGTTTCGTAAGGGCCTTTTTCTAGATAATGATTGGTCACTACTTTATAGTCAGATAAATCAGGAGACATTGAATCGTTTAGTTCAGTATAGCAATTCATGCAAATATATCGCTTCGAAGATTCGATATAAACTTTCAGAGATCTTCGGCACCTTACTTCAGAAGGATGATTCATTTTAGAATCTCCGAGATAAACTGAATAGATGTTTATGAATAACGTCGTATTTGAAATTTACTCGACGGGGATTTATGCGTCTTTGGCCGAAATAATTGAGAAGGTAATTGTAACTGCATAGGCATAAGTAGCAAGCATTTACGGGTAAATTAATAGTTATTTCTTGGTGACACTTTTCGCAACGATATGGTACGTAATCTCCTCGTACCAGATGGTGCGAGACTACTAATTTGTAACGAGGATTGGGATCCGAAAGAGATTCTTGGAATTATGGCAGGTTAAGCACTC
>JASTWR010002260.1:0-23326 GCA_030770355.1 Harpagoxenus sublaevis
AATTCTGTAGGATACGTGACTTTGAGAACACTGTAATACGCGACTTTGGAACACTATAAGACGTGACTTTGAGAACACGCCGATTCTGGCCCCGCCCAGTAACACGGGGCGCTGCAGTCTGTCTTTTCCGGTCGACTTTCCGGCCGCAAGCAGTCTTCCGTTTTTTACCGCCAAGTAACGACATGTAAAATTTAATAAAGAGTCGGTCGTGATTAATACGCGGTTACTTTCCTCGTATCCCGCCATCCCGATATCCTCGATAGAAATAATAGAGATACAACAGTGGTGTCAGAAGTGGGATTAACGGAATCGAAGGTAATCGCAGAAAGAGAAGATGGCTCAGCCGCCGACAAGTATCTCGCCAGAACTGCTGCAGGCGATATCCGCCATGATGGGCTACGCAATCCAAGCGTCGTCGCGGAATATGGGCACGAATCGTCCGGTAACGGATCCTCGACGACGATCCAACAACGACCACCGCTTTCGCGATATCTGAATACCGTCGTTCTGAAAACACGACAGTAGCCGACTACTTTAAGAGATTCGAATGGGCGCTCGAACTCAGTAGAATCCCGGGAAATCAGGCACGCCAATTACGCACGCGTCCCACATGGGATCAGAAACTGAATAACGCGGCTGAAATTTTTAGTCAATCCGCGAGTGCCGGAATAACCTCCTCGTACGAGGAAGTGAAAACGACGCTAATCTCACATTTCCGATAGAGCCAAGGAACAAATACGCGGAGAGCATCAGATTCCGTCACATCGCTCAGCAAAGCGGGGAAACGATCGCCAGTTTTCGTCTTACGCCTACGACAAGGAGGCAGCACATTGTGGAGTACGGGGAGTTTCTTGACAGGATGCTAACGGAACAGCTACTTCATGGTCCTGGAAATCCCGCGAGATGTGTGACGAGATCATCGCGAAGAAACCGGCGACATTTGCAGAGGTTTACGAGATCGCGAGTGCGCTCGAAGCGACACGGAAGACGACGAATGAAGTGAAGGAATCCGGCTCGTCGAAAGAAGCTACGCACAAGTTAGGGTATGGTCCCGCCCAAAGTTAAAACGAGACAAGAAGCTACCGCGTCAGCGTTCGTTATCGCGTGGACGTAAGCAACAATCGGATTACCACGATTCATCGAATCGACAGGACTCGAAAGAAACAAAGTGACGGTAGTGTATGTAACGGCTGTGTGGTAAGCACGCGCGAAGCCAGTGCCGTTTTCGTGACGCCGTGTGTCACTCGTGGCAGAGAAAAGGACATCTCGCGAAAGTCTGTAGATCGAAAGAACCGCGTACCGAGACGCGAACAGTAGCGGCGCTGCAGCCAGCCGAAAATATAGACACAATTAGAGTATTGACAGAGTGAACGCAATGAACGCGCATAACAAACACATGATTGACGTGTATCATAGACGGTAAAGTGCTACAAATGGAAGTAGACTCGGGTGCACCGTGCGGCAGTCGTGAGTGTAAACACGCTACGTAAATCAAACCGCGATTCTCATTAGAAAAATACGAATAGACAGTTTGGTGAGTTATACCGGTCACCAATCCTGTGTATCGGTCGCATTCCCGTAAAGGTTACTATCGGACATACCACTCGTGAACTTAATCTTTTTGTGGTAAAAGGTCCTTTCGACGCGCTATTCGTAGAGAATGGATCTCGCAGTTCGTACACGAAATAGACTTTAAAAAACTTTTTTCCGCGCCGGAAACAGTGCATGCGATCAGTACCGGCCGCGCCGAGTTTAACGCAAAGTCAGAAAGCGCAATTAGATCAACTTTTGGCGAAATATAAAGATATTTTTAGTTCAACAGCAGAACTCTTACTGGTCCACCCATATCGTTTCCACCTGAAGCCAGGTACAAACACCAGTATTCGCAAAAGCTAGAGAGATACCAATCGCACTCCGGACGCGTACGCTAAAGAAATAGATGCAAAAATAGCGTCAGGATTTTATAAAAGAGTAGAATCGTCGGAATGGGCTTCTACGACGCACGTGGTCGTCAAGAAGAATGGTCCAACTGCGCATCACAGGGAACTACAGCCAACTGTTAACCCTCGCTTAATTATAGACGAGCACCCTATCCCAAGAACCGAGCATATATTCAGTCAACTGAAAGGGGCTGAAATTCTTCTGTCATCTCGACATTACGGATGCGTATTCTTCACCTCGTCCTTGATGAAGAATCTAGTCATGTATTAACGCTTAATACGCCAACGCATGGACTAATCCCGCCCAGCCCGAGCAGTGTATGGAGCCGCCAGCATCCCTGCTAATATGGCAACGCAAGATAGAAGCTATCTTACAAGGTCTCGAAAACGTTAAGAATTTTTTTGACGATCTGGTTCTTTATGCAGAAGATTTCGAAAGCCTACTAAGAATTCTGGAATGAAGTTCTACAAAGACTCAAAGAGCATGGTCCTGCATCTCAATCGAGATAAATGTGTATTCGCGACATCAGAAGATTCGAATTTTTGGGACACAAAAGTAGACTCTCAAGGAATACACAAATCGGATAAGCACATTCAAGCTATCAAAAACGCACCAAAGCCAAACACACCAGAAGAATTGCAATTGTTCCTCGGGAAAGCAACCTATTACAGTTCTTTTATCCAAGACCTATCAACAAGAGATCGTCCTCTTAGAGAGATGTTACTCGTCAAGCCATTCAAATGGACTCCAGCTGCTGAGAAAGCATTCGACAACATCAAAACATCTTAGTTTCTCCACAAGTTTTGATGCCATATGATCCAACGCGACCACTATTACTCGCAACGGATGCCAGCAAGACAGGATTAGGCGCTGTTTTGTCTCATAGACTCGACAACGGTCAGAACGACCAATCGCTTATGCAAGCCGAACGATGAGTGCTACAGAGCAACGTTACCTACCCGCAGATAGATAAAGAAGCATTGGCAATTGTCTGGGCTGTTCAAAAATTCTTCTATTACTTGTATGCCCGACACTTCACGATTATCACGGATCATAAAACCGTTTGACGCAAATCCTGCATTCAGAAAAATCGTTGCCAACCCTTTGCATTAGTCGCATGGCAAATTATGCCGACTACTTATCACATTTTGATTTCGATGTCATATTTAAAACCAACGAAGGCAAATACCAACGCTGATTATTGCTCGAGAATACCGGTGTCACCAACGAAGTTCACTACGCATCAAGTTACACTAGAAGAGAGGGAAGAGGATAGAGTACGATGGATTCGACCATTTGTGCTACATCAGATAAAGCCAACTGCCGGTGGACGCTGAGAGCATCGCATGTGAAACGCGTAAAGACCCTCACTTGGGAAAGATTTTGCAGCAATTGGAAAGCAGGTCAAGATTTAGCTCGTTCCGGTTACAAAGCACCTGAGGCTAATTATAGACTAGAAGCAACTGCTTAGTGTTAGAGCATCGAGTTGTCATTCCACCAGTGTTCAGAGAGGCGATATTGAAAGAACTGCATACTGCGCACTTAGGGATAGTTAAAATGAGGGCTTGGCAAGATCCTTTGTTTTTTGGCCCGGCATCGACTCCGACATCGAGGGAGAAGCCAAAACGTGTGTTGAGTGTGCAAGAACGCTCATAACCGCCGAAGTACCGTAGTCATCATTGGGAGTACCCCAAGAGCCCTTGGGAAAGAATTTCATATTGGGACTATGCTGGACCAGTAGCGGGAAAAAATGCTACTCATTATCGTCGAACGCCTATAGCAAGTGGCTCGAAGTAAAAGTAACCAATTCTATGACTACATCAGCAACAATTGCGATCATGGAGGAATTGTTTGCTGCTTACGGAGCTCCAGTCACCATCGTATCAGGAGACAATGGCCCGCCGTTATTACCAGCCATGGAGTTTAAATCATTTCTTCAAAGAGCGGTGTTAAATTTCACAAGTTTTAGCACCGTACTCACCCGGCTACGAATGGACAAGCCGAGCGGTTGTGTCCAGAACAGTAAAGGACGCATTGAAGGACTTGGCGACAACACCAGGATGCTTACAACACAATCTTAAACAAATTTTTGTGCAGTATAGGAAAGCACCTCATGCTACAACAGGGCCAATCCCCAGCACAACTGTTTTCTAGGACGCACAATACGGACCAGATTGGATCTCGTAAGGCCAGATGGAGTAGACGTGAAGGTCACGCAGAAGCGACAAGCTGTAGCTGATTCAAACGTTTCGTGAATTTCATCCCACACAAAAAGTATATTTCCTATCAGGCAATCCTCGCATGGAGAAGTGGCTACCAGGTACAATTGTCACACGCCTGGGAGACCTCCACTATGAGATCGACTATCAAGGTAAACGATTCAAGCGACATGTAGACCAGATGAGACCACGCTGGATTAAAGAAGATCACCGGCGATGGGTCAATGCACAAGATCAAGGGGTTGATCGCACCAACCCTCGCAATATTCATTTCTATGGAGATTCCGAAGCTCCACCAATTATTTCTCCAACACCACCTCGAGATTACTTGCCAAGCAGCAGTTTCAGATTCATCTTATGTAAACAATCTCGTCCGGATCAGACACTCCTCCAGCCAGTCCTCCTCGGGAACTGGAAAAGAGCGCCGCCACCGCCAGCGCTTCGAAAGTCAACGTCGCGTAACACGCGTACCTCAAAGATTTGTACCAGGAAGGAATCGCCGTCGTGAAAGGAGGGAGGAAATGTAGGATACGTGACTTTGAGAACACTGTAATACGCGACTTTGAGAAACCTATAAGACGTGACTTTGAGAACACGCCGATTCTGGCCCCGCCCAGTAACCGGGGCGCTGCAGTCTGTCTTTTCCGGTCGACTTTCCGGCCGCAAGCAGTCTTCCGTTTTTTACCGCCAAGTAAAACGACATGTAAAATTATAAAGAGTCGGTCGTGATTAATACGCGTGTACTTTCCTCGTATCCCGCCATCCCGATATCCTCGATAGAAATAATAGAGATACAACAAATTCCTTCTTAGTGGGTGCTTACGTCATGAGAGGAATATATTACTCCCCGAATTTCATGTTTCTAGATTCAGGAGTTTGGCTGGGCGTTGATGAGTGAGTGAGTGAGTGAGTCAGTGAGTCAGTGAGTCAGTGAGTCAGTCAGGACATTTGTCTTTATATATATAGATTTATTCAAATTATAATTTTAAACAATAAGCAAAACCAGTTTGTAATTACCTCAGCTACGATTCGGCATTGCTTCCCGTGCGGCGGGCAACTCTGAATGGCAAATAAATATTAATATTAATTATCGTAATTTAAAGCCAAATAACTGGAGTATTATTTAAAATTCAGACTTCTATAATTGATAAATAATCGTCGGCTTTATTTAACTTTTTTCTTAGATGTTCGAAATTCTTCCGCTCTCCCCTACAACCCTTGAAATAATTTTTGTTAATAAATTTGTTGTGGAATACGAAAGCAAAAGTTATTTTTTTTAAAGTAATTGTTGGGCCGACTATATGAGAACCGAAAAAAAAATACATAGGAATTAATTTACAGGAGATACGAAGGGTTCTATAATTCACCCCTAAATCCAGATTTATTCCTTTAGAGGTTGATTAGGGCAAAATCCTGAAATACGTTTTGAGCATTTGTATGGGTGAACTTCGTAAGCAAGAACCAAGTCGATATCTCATCGGGCCTAAGAGATATTGACGAATCCGTGAAAATACATTTTAACCCTTTTCACACCCTTAAGGGCCGAATTTTTAAAAATCCCTTCTTAGTGGGTGCTTACGTCCATGAGAGGAATACACCCCTCGAATTTCATGTTTCTAGGTTCAGGGGTTTGGGCTGGGCGTTGATGAGTCAGTCAGTCAGTGAGTGAGTGAGTCAGGACATCTGTCTTTATATATATAGATGAAGAACAGTGTAAATTGCAATTTTGTTGAACTGCAGAAGATTAAAAAGTAATAGCGTGGTTATTTACAGACAAGGTAGTTGTATCGCGACAGTATCCAAAATTTTATACTCTAAATTGACGTGAAAACATCCGACTATTGACGGTTACAGACTGAAAACTTTTGGATAATTCTGTCCCTCACACACAGAACAAAAGGCTATTCTGTTATTTTTCTCCTCTAGTTGCTTCTTTACGTCGAATAATCGTGAAAATCGAGGTCTATTTTTTATTGTATTTCTAAATCTAAATGGTCAATAATTTCGGTTTTTTCTAACTAGTATTTCTAATGTGTTTTTCCGCTATAATATATCCGTTTTTTATCACTTTCTTAAATTGTCTCTAATTATTACAATCCAAAATACGAGATTTCTGTGTATGCTTTGTGCATGCAATACATGGAAAAAATGCAATTTTTGAGTGTGATTATCTCGCGTTCGGGATGGTCAATCACTTTTAAGTTGTACAGATGTGAGATACCACATTTATTAACGTATATAGTGAAAATTTTACATTTTTCTTACAATTTGCGTTTCACGCTACATATACTACCTTAAGAACCGAGAGACTTGCCGTAGAGCGCCAAAAGTCTGGGCCTATAGGAATTTCTTGATAAGAAAAATTAGAGCACAATATCCATTACGGAAAATTCCGGCAATTTACAACGGAAAAGAAAATTAACGGTCAAATTATACAGTACAGTAACAAAATTTACTTTAGCAGAAATAATGCAAAATTTTTTAAATGTAATAAACAAAATTGTGATTTGTATATAATTTTAATTAAATTTAATTATATATTATGTCATTATATATACATTATATATATACGAGTATAAGGGAATTGTGCCCAAAACGACATACTTTTTTTTTAAACATTGTCAATTTATTCTGTAGTAGGTTAAAAATTATGTAACCTGTTTAGAAACATTTTAGGATAAACATAGTTTGGTATTATAATATTTAAAATTTTTATAAATTTGCATTAGTTATGTAACAACATATAAACAAAACACTACATATGTTCATTTTGCCTTGATATATCGGGCAAATGACATAGTGCTAGTTTAGGTGCTTAATATCGCTGCAGTTTAGAAAAGCGACAATACTTACATTAAACATAAAAATCCATCGTGTCTTTATAAGTACCTGTTACAAGTTATGGTAGTGAGTGCACGCTTGTGAATGGAAATTTTGCCATTTAATCGAAGACATAAATATAAAAAATTTTTTTGGAACATTTTTTTTAGCTCATTACTTTATTTCTTTGTTTGGTATCTAATCTTTTTATGTTTCATCATTGAGTTTTGTTATATGTAGCCACGCTGTTGCACTTTTTATATTTGGAGATATCAGAGCAATATTACATATGGTTGCTGGCCTAAAATAATTAGTATATGTTATTTTGTCCGGCCACTAGTAAAACTTTCTATCCATAAAATAAAAGTTAGATTGTATTAGAAAAATATAATAAGTGCAACAGCATGACTTCATATAAGAACACTCAATGATGAAACATAAAAATATTAAATATCAAACAAAGAAATAAAGTAATGAGCTAAAGACAAATGTGCCAAAATAATTTTCTATACGCTTAAACAATAGAAAACGGCCAAAATTCGAGCAATAATGGTTCTTATTTGAAAATTATAAATGTTTACAATAGCATCGCAATTTTTTATACTTACGTTTTCGATTAGATGGCAAAATTTCCATTCTCAAGCGTATAGGGAAAAGTGGGACAGGTTGAGACATTTTTTGGAAATTAATTTTTTTTATTTATTTAGGAAGTAAAGCACGCTAAACCAATAAACTTATTAAAATTTCAAAATTTATGTAAATTTGTGCTGCAAATACTTTAAAAAGAATTTTAGCATAAATATTTACAAAAATACAGCGAGTTGAGTTTAGGTGTCTCAACGTGCCCCACTTTCCCCCTACTCATTACCAATTTGCAACAGGTATAAAGACATGATGGATTTTGACGTATAAAAATGTACCAGCGAGTCCTCTAGCAGCGATATAAAGCGCCAAACTAGCATATTATGGCCGGAATTCATAGTCGGATCTTATATTCAAGATCGTCTTAAGTAATGTCTTAAGATGCTAATACGGCTCTGTGATTGGTCCATTAGCATCCTAGGACATTACTTAAGATGGTCTTAAATATAAGATCCGACTATATAAATACGGCCTATGTCGTTTTAGGCACAATTCCCCTATTATGTCATTTATACTGTAAATTCTTCCTACAAGAGATTTTCGAAGAAATCGATGTGCCGTGCTACTTGGTCGAGCCAGAGACGTGAGCACGGTGCGGCGCAACGAGGAGCCTCAGTCATTAAAATTATATAAAAATAAAATCTATCGTTTCTTCGTAAAATAAAAAATATGTGTACTATCAGAATGAAATAAAGAATAAGATATAGCATTATTTTAAAAAAATTTTTAAGGTATTTTTTAATAAAAAAAAATTAATTAAACATTTTAATTGCTTATTACAATTGGAATGCGCAATTTCTTGTAACTTAAACTATTTTTTTCAAAAAGATTGTCTCCTTAGCTTTAAATTGCTTTTTTAAGGATCTCCCTACGACAAATGTAACCAGAGATATTAATTTTTAAAGTTAACGACTTTATTTTTTACGAAAATTGTATTGCTTACATTTGCAAAAAAAATTCGGACAAACAAAAAATACGTATCTGCTTATTTTATGTATATTTCATGTAAATAAAGTTTTACAATCAATTTAAAAAATACGAGGTCATTTTTCGTCCGATTTGACGTGGAATTTTGCCTATATGTATAATAATAATTATATATATCTATATATATCTATATATATATATCTATATACATATATATATATATATATATGTATATATATATACATATACAGGGTGGACTATTTTAAATGCCGCAGGCAAATATCTCGAAAAATGTGGAAGATACAGAAAAGTGTTTCAGACAAAAGTTACATGGTTTGATGGGGGCCACATGATGAAAATATGGACTTGACCTTGAGTAACCTTTTCAAGGCCAGGTCAATGTGATTGATGTTTCCTTAAATGAAATTTCCTATTTTTTATTGCATATTCTTGTAGCCCTTGTCGAGACGTGTTCAAAACCCTATAATAAAGTTCTCTTTCGTTAAAAATTTTCTGAGATATTTCAAATTTTGTCATGATATTTTTAATACAAAATATGAAATATCTTGCAAAGTATTCACTTTTTAATGACTTTATCTTCACACTTTTATACGTAAAATAATGAAAGAAATCAAATAATAATATTAATTTTTATTAACATTGCAATTTTATAAAATTAAATGCGGATCGATACAAATATTTTAAAATTATTTTTTCTGTTTTTTTTTTACAACAATCGATTGCTTCCATTGTAAGCTGTTTCTAAGTTGATAATTCACAAATCAATTAGGCTGTTTAATTATGTAAGTAAAGAACAAAGAATTCTCAAAGACTTATAAGTGAATGATTATTTACATATTTATTATAAATCACAGTTTTATGATTACTTTAAAAACTATAAGATTTAAGTATATACAAAATAACATATATTTATTTGTTGCAATAATTACAACAATTTAATCTTTATCACTATTCTCGTCAATAATTGGGTAAATTCTTTCAGTTTTAAAAATTCTTGTAAGAATTCTGCTGGTCTCACTATTTCTGCAAAATACATGTAAAAAATAATAAATATAATTGCAGAAACAGGTAAACAACAACGAATAGTCCTACGTCCATTACATTTACACGTGTATCACAAAATTCCACTTTACCCAAAAGAATTAGGTTTATGTTGGATATATAGCACTTATATACACTTTTGTATATTTTTTTATTAATATGCCGGGACCCTTTCAAAAACTTCAATAAGTCAAGATTCTCTCTTAAATAACTGAGATTCATAAAAAATATACAAAGAAGTGTATACAAGTGCTATATGTCCAATATAAACCTAATTCTGTTAGGTAAAGTGGAATTTTGTGATACACGTGTAAATGTGTAAGAATGGACTTGACTATTCGTTGTTGTTCACATGTTTCTGTGATTATTTATTATCTTTTACATGTTCGGTATTTGGCAGGAATAGTAAGAAATCCAGGCAGGAATACCAGCAGAAATCTTAACAAAGATTTTTACAACTGGAAGAATTGACTCAATTATTGACGAGAGTTATAGTGATAAAGATTAAATTGTTTTATTGGAACAAATAAATATATGTGATTGTACATAAATCTTATATTCTTAAAGTAAACATAAAATTGTGATTTATAAAGATGTAAATAATCATTAACTTATAAGCCTTCGAAAATTCTTTGTCCTTTACTTACATAATTAAACAGGCTAATTGGTTCGTGAATTATCAACTTAGAAACTGCTTAGATGACAGCTATTATCTTTATCATTAATAACACGAATATTGAAGACAATTAAAACAATATTATTGTAGTTAAATGAAGCAATGTATTTATTGATTTTAATTTTTATTATTACGAAACGATTAAACAAATAAGTTTTTTAAAATATGGTGGCATGTTTGAAAAAATCTGAAAAAAATTGGGAAGATTACTCTTTTATGTAACATATAGGTATATTCTAAATTTTTTCCAAGGTTTTACGTCTTAAGGAGCGTGCAAAAACATTTCTTGAATATTTTAAACGATTCTGCAAGTCAAGTTTTGGCCTGAAAAATTCTAAAGAAAAACGTATGTTTCATAATGCCTTAAATGATTTATGATATATATGAGACCAACCTCAGCTTGATATCTATAATAGCGGCAGAGAAAAAAATACGCGGTATTTTTATGATATTCCGGAAATGGAGCGAGAAAGAGATATGGAATTCTCCACAGATAATGTTATCAATTATTATACCTTTAAAAATGCCCCTAATCCAAATTAATTTTGTTTATGGGCCGCATGTGTTATCCCCCCTTATCTTGCTATACCCTTCAAAAAATACACATCTTTTATATATATTATATTATGCATATGGGCAATTCCACGTCAAATCGGACGAGAAATGACTTATTTTTTAAATTGATTGTGAAACTTTACTTACAAGAAATATACATAAAATAAGCAGATACGTATTTTTTGTTCGATCAAAATGTTTTCTTTTTGCAAAAGTTATAAGCAATACAATTTTCGTGAAAAATAAAGAAGTCAACTTCAAAAATTAATCTCTGGTTATATTTGTCGTGAGATCCTTAAAAAAGCAATTTAAAGCTAAGAAAACAATCTTTTTGAAAATAATAGTTCAAGTTACAAGAAATTGCAAATTGCAATTGTTAGAAGCAATTAAAATGTATAATTAATTTTTTTATTAAAAATACATTAAAAAATTTTTTTTAATAATGCTATTTTATTTTTTAGTTTATTCTGAAAATACACATATTTTTTATTTTATAAAGACAAAGAAACAATGGATTCCATTTCTTATATAACTTTAATATCTGAGATGCCGTGCCGTGCCGTGCTCGCGTCTCTGGCTTGACCAAGTGGCACGACACATAGATTTCTTCGGAAATCTCTTGTAGGAAGAATGTATATCAGTATATATATATAATATGAATGACATAATACCTATATAGTGTTCAATATAATCAAAATTATTTAAAAATCACATTTTTGTTATGATCAATAGATATTATAATTTAATAATTATTGTGTAATATTTTGGTAAAGTAAATTATTGTTACTGTACTACGTATAATTTGACCATTAATTTCCTTTTCTGTTTTGAATTGCCGAGATTTTACGTAATGAATGTTATGCTCTATTTTTTCTTATCGGAAAATTCCTATATATAGGCCTAGACTTTTGGCGCTCTACGGCAAGTCTCTCGGTCTTTTAAGCCTGTAAGTGACTATGCTATTACTTTTTCATCTACTGCAGTTCAACAAAATTGCAATTTACCCTGTTCTTCATAACTTTATAAATTTCTCAATAAGAAAAATTTTAGCATAACATTCATTACGTAAAATCTCGGCAATTTCAAAACAGAAAGGAAAATTAATGGTCAAATTATACAGTACCTACAGTAACAATTTACTTTACCAGAATATACTACACAATAATGATTAAAATGTGATATTTATAACAAAAATATAATTTTTGTAATTTTGATTATATATTTAACATTATATATTATGTCATTTATACTATACATACATTTCTTCCTACAAGAGATTTCCGAAGAAATCAATGTGCTGTGCCACTTGGTCAAGCCAGGGACGCGAGAACGGCACGGCATCTCAGTCATTAAAATTATATAAAAAATAGAATCCATCGTTTATTCATAAAATAAAAAATATGTGTACTTTTCAGAATAAAGTAGAAAATAAGATAGCAGTATTTTAAAAATTAAAAAAATGTACTTTTTAGTGAAAAAAATAATTAAACATTTCATTTGCTTATAACAATTGGAATTTGCAATTTCTTGCAACTTAACCTATTTTTTTTCGAAAAGATTGTCTCCTCAGCTTTAAAATGCTTTTTTAAAGATTTCTCTACGACAGATATTACCAGAGATATTAATTTTTGAAATTGAACGAAACGCAGCGCGTAAGAGAAGCGAGACGGATAACAGGAAAATTTGGCTTCGCCGCTGCTAGCTCGCTTCGTGCCCACCGTAACGTGATACGTGAGACAAGAACGAAGCGATTGTTTGTCGGTCCTTGTCTGACTCATTCTCCTTATTGATTTTCGGTATCATGGACATAGCACGGAAGAGAACCACAAAATCGTGGACATAGCACGGAAGAGGTCCACAATATCGTGGACATTACCTACGGGATTCGTGGACATTGGATACGTAGTTCAATGTCCACATTTTATGGACATAGAGGCGCCACGGAATAAGGTGACAGCTAAAATGCGCCCATGACCGCTCTCATCCTTCTCTCTGTGTTCACCATGATTGATCCAGAGACAGAGTTGTTGTTATTATTACTGCTATTACATTGCGAATTTGTAAATTTATTGTGTGCTGGGTTAGCTCACTGAAGTTAACCGGACAACTTCGACTTTTTACATTTTTTTTATTACGAATCGTTTGTTGGTCGTTTGTTGTTGATTGTTGGACTAATGAAAACGTTTGTTGGTTAATAGTTTTTACGTAAACACGAAAATAATTTTGAGTGTGAATTTAGCCGGTAAATATATAATTCTTTACAGTTTTCGTTTCAAAAGGGGGTCAATCGATGCGGAATCGTTTGTTGGTCCCGAATAAACTAATGAAATCGTTTGTTGGATCACGGTTTCGCTTAAAAAGGCGAAAAACTGTATATTCGTTTAGCTGCACCGGAGAGTGGGGGTGAGACGTAGAATATGTGGTGGTTTCGGAACGCATTTTTCCGAATTGCCCGATACGTAATAGTTTAAACTATTTCCCATTTATTTATCAGATCGGCTACTTCACGTGCAAAAATATAGGTAAGTGTAAAATGCATAATTCTGAACTTAGTAAAAAGTATATTCTTGCAATAAAAGATATAGATTGCAAAAGTAGAGGTAACCTAAAGTTGTATTTGAACAATTACATCAAATAGATCTATGAAATATAGAAATAAACTTGTATTGTATGTACAAGTACCTAGATATAAGTAATTTTGTCATCGTACGGAAACTCGATGTTCGAACTAACTATAAAATTGTTTGCAGATGCTTGCTGTCATTGATGGCATTGTGAATACAGATCAAGGAGGTAGAAAAGCAGTGGAATACCTCATGCATTTCCAAGTAAGTTAGAAAAGTTTTAGCGAAGCTACTTAATCTTGTACAAATCACATTAAAGTACACATTAAGGAAATATAAATATATTTTATCATTGTGTAAGGGTTGGAATCTGTCTTGGGACCGTTGCGTAACAGAGGAATATGTGCTCAAAGATACAGAAGAGAATTGTCAACTTCAACGAGATCTAGCACAAAAAACGCAGCTTCAGCTGTACGTATTTCTGAAACTCTAATATTATATAAATTTAATGATTCATTATGAATTGGTATACTATTTTTTTTTCTAATGAAACAGGGGTGCTAATTTATATCGCCACAAACGCAAGAAGAGAAGCCATAAGATGTCAAAGCGCTTAACCGAAACAGAGCATCAAGAACCTCGTCGTAGAGCGAGAAGCGGTAGCTGTCGAGCAGCATCGCAGCTACGATCGGATCTTCCGAAGATGGCAGTTCAGGCCAACACGCTGATTATGATACAGAAGTAAGTTTTATTTTCAAGTTACAAATTTGATTTTGGACGTTTCAGAACTTTTATAATCCAATAACAGAAAGAGATAGTAGCAATAACTTGAAAAATATATGTAACGCTGATTAACTATCGTGTTGTGAGGGCGTAATTTTCTTGACGTTGCCCGCTATGAAAGGTTTAATTTAACGCATGATTTAATTTATCCGTATGATATTGCAGATCGAGGACTGCGAAAGTAAGAAAAGTTTATAAGAATTACATTTGTAATTTATAGGACGTAAACATAGAAGATGATACAAAGAGTAGTTCTGGTTACATGGGTGAAACGAGTGACGATGAACACAGCGGGCGGTAGTAGCCAATCTGGAGCCAGTATGAAACCAGGCGATGATCTTGATATAGATAGCACATTAAAACGGATTCTAGAGCAGGATTATGACCTAATAAGTAATAAAAATAAGGTAAGCTAGTAATTAATTTTTGAGTTAATATATATTACAGATATAAGCTATAAAGCATTGGTGCCAGATACATTTTTCAACACCTAAGAACTATTCCTGCTGTTTGCATTTTATTTAATTTTCATATTAAAATTAAAATTATACAAAGGATTGTGATTTATGTTAAAAACTAATCTTTCCCTGAAAACAAATATCATGCAAATATATTACTGATATTTATTTCAGCTTGTACTTCCGGCGCAACCTACTGTGATAAATATTCTAGAATCCTTGGTACAGCATTTCACTACGACACAGTTTACAAATATCCCAGAGAAACCTTAACGGAATAAAGTGAATAATGCGATAGAGAAAACAGTAAACGAAGTAAATATATGCAGAGAAGTTGCGGACGGCTTGCGTATATATTTCGATTTCGCATATTATCTCATCTCCTGTTATATAGGTAAGAAAAATAGCAATATTTACATCAACTGTCAAAACAAGAAACTATTGTTTTGTTTCAGGTATTTAATAAATATAGTGGAATTAGTGGAAATGGCGGAATTACCAAACGATGATATGGGCAACAGTAGCGAAAACAAAAACGATTGTGATGCAAGGGAAGATGTTTGTAGGCAATTTTACAAAAACCGCATAAGTAAAGATAATGTTAAGTTAGAAACTGATGACAGTACACCTCAAGAAGAAAGACGCAAACAATTATTGGAACATCAAAGAAGTATGTATAACAGATCACATAAAGAAATATTTTACTGTTAAATGTACCTTATAAAGAAACTATAATAGATATATGCGATATAGAAATCCATACAAAGGAATTAATAACTTGTGATGAGATATATACAATATTAAATAATTATTCTGTGTATACGTTTAAAAAAGAATCATTGCAACAATCATACTGTTATCTAAACCATGTGTTATTCATATCACAAGACGTTAAAATAAGAAAAGATTTATATACCAATATGCACTGTATGAAATATATCAAGAGCCTTGTCACTGAAGTACAACAATATATTATTCATAATTTCTATGTTCATTACTTTCATCTCTAAAGATAAAAAAAGACATTACGGACTATACGAACGTGTCATCAACTATAAGATTCTAAGATGATTTCAATGTAAAATGAGAAAAAATAAAGATAATGTAAAAAGTCACTCTATTCTCCGTTATTGTTATTCCAGGCAGATTAATCCTATGCAGCGTACATAATCCTAACTGCAAACCTCCTAGCATTAACATTTGCTTGTGCAAGACTTCATAAAACATTTCTATGTGTTCATAATCAAGAGATATGTTAACTCTGTCATCTCGATCTTCGATAATGCTGCAAATTAATAAATAGCGATATAAAATACGTGCTACAAACAATTATACTGGATATTTTTGTACAATTCTAAACGTTAACATTCGTACGCTGATAATATCTTTCTCAGGTCTGGAGTGTAAAATTTAACTGTAATGGTATCTGTAACCGGTAATTCTGGCACTGTGTATTCCATTTGAATTTCACCAGAAAGTATCGGTTGGTCCTCTTTGTCAGTTGCCATAATTATAATTGGAATCAGCCAGCTTAAGTCGTCCTCGTTAGCTGGTAGTGCAATTACCAAGCAATCGAACATACGACCAATAATAGCGTGCACTGCGTCCATACAGCTGCGAGTGCCACGACATAGCAAAAGGGGCAATCTAATGGAATTCTGTATATTTGATTCAGTCTGTGTTATCCTCCAGAATAATAATATCCGTTTATAAATAGGTTTCTCGACATCTTTCTCACGACCATTGGTCTTAGCTATAACTTCAATCTAAAATATATTTTAAGCAAACTTAAAACTTTGTTGCATTTCTAATGTACATGTTCGAATAAGATATTTAATAAAAGATCAAGAATTAAAATTATGTGTAGATTCTTTTACCTTCATTGCTGGATGATCTTCATTTGGTCTGGAGATAATATTCTCCACAACAAATAACTTTGCGTCGTAAGTTACATCTTCATGTGACAAGATACTTGCGACCTCTTCTCTCAATCTTTTTGAATACAGTTTGAAGTGAATATCATCTTGTTGGAAGCCAAATAAAGCAGATGCTGCATAAACGTTCCACGTTTGGCCTACTAATTCTGTACAGTTAATTTGTATGTTAAATTAAAAGAATATAATATTCAAACATAGTTTCAATAAAGATGGTAAATATTTAAACTGGATAATTGATTGACATACCAAAATCAGACTAAAAACTTGAGCAGTAAGACCTAAGCAGTAAGAAAATCAACAGTATAGATTCGCTAGCGCTTACGTTTATGCCTTAAGGTCTTGACTGTGATTGGCTGATTCGCTTACTGTTCAAGTTTTACTGCTTAAGTTTTTTTTTGTGTGCCATAGCCCTAACTTGAAAATGAAACTTACTTCTGTATCATAATCAGCGTGTTGGCCTGAACTGCCATCTTCGGAAGATCCGATCGTAGCTGCGATGCTGCTCGACAGCTACCGCTTCTCGCTCTACGACGAGGTTCTTGATGCTCTGTTTCGGTTAAGCGCTTTGACGTCTTATGGCTTCTCTTCTTGCGTTTGTGGCGATATAAATTAGCACCCCTGTTTCATTTAAAAAAAAATAGTATACCAATTCATAATGAATCATTAAATTTGTATAATATTAGAGTTTCAGAAATACGTACAGCTGAAGCTGCGTTTTTTGTGCTAGATCTCGTTGAAGTTGACAATTCTCTTCTGTATCCTTGCGCACATATTCCTCTGTTACGCAACGGTCCCAAGACAGATTCCAACCCTTACACAATGATAAAATGTATTATATTTCCTTAATGTGTACTTTAATGTGATTTGTACAAGATTAAGTAGCTTCGCTAAAACTTTTCTAACTTACTTGGAAATGCATGAGGTATTCCACTGCTTTTCTACCTCCTTGATCTGTATTCACAATGCCATCAATGACAGCAAGCATCTGCAAACAATTTTATAGTTAGTTTGAACTGCGAGTTTCAGTACGATGACAAAATTACTTATATCTAGGTACTTGCACGTACAATATAAGTTTATTTCTATATTTCATAAATCTATAATTTGATGTAATTGTTCAAATACAACTTTAGGTTACCTCTACTTTTGCAATCTATATCTTATTGCAAGAATACTTTTTACTAAGTTCAGAATTAAATTTGCATTTTACACTTACCTATATTTTTGCACGTAAAATGTAGCCGATCTGATAAATAAATGGGAAATAGTTTAAACTATTACGTATCGGGCAATTCGGAAAAATGCGTTCCGAAAGCACCACATATTCTACGTCTCACCCCCACTCTCTGGTGCAGCTAAACGAATATACAGTTTTTCACCTTTTTAAGCGAAACCGTGATCCAACAAACGATTTCATTAGTTTATTCGGGACCAACAAACGATTCCGCACCGATTAACCCCCTTTTGAAACGAAAACTGTAAAGAATTATATATTTACCGGCTAAATTCACACTCAAAATTATTTTCGTGTTTACGTAAAAACTATTAACCAACAAACGTTTTCATTAGTCCAACAATCAACAACAAACGACCAACAAACGATTCGTAATAAAAAAAATGTAAAAAGTCGAAGTTGTCCGGCTAACTTCAGTGAGCTTGCTGGGTTACACGACAATTTCCATAAAAAGAAGAGGGGATGATGTTGGTAACGACGAAAACCTCTAGACAACACAATTTATTTTCTACGTGTTGGTAACATTGTATAAGTAGTAATCTGTTAGGGTGACAGTACATGAAGCGCGGAAGCGCGGAAACGCGGAAACGCGGAACAGAATAGTAAACTAGATTCCGCGTTTCCGCGAATTGAGTCCCGCACGTTGAACGGAAAAGCGGAATCCGCTATTATCGCGTGTATGTACGTCGAGACGTCGACTCGGTCGACTGATGTAATAAATAAAAGATATTTGTGTAACAAAAAACAAGTTTATGATGACAGTTATCTCACAGTTATCTCTGCATATCTTGTCGGTTCATCCCTTGCTTGCATAAGATACTTCATAATAATCATCAACATGATGTTTGGATACATAATATTATACTGGCACTTTTATATAATAATAAGTAATCGAAGTATGTAAAAGCTTTCTTTTTCAATCAGCTCCGAAATTTGATGGAGTATACTGTATCCGCGTTGACAACGGATTTTTGACGCGTTCGTTCCGCGAGTTTGTTTCTCCTTGTATTACATGGAGCACAATTTGCGCGGAAAAGCGGAACAGTATAGTGACAAATAGACATTTGTATTCATTTCTTAAAATTGTGTTCACCTTAATTCATTGCAATTTTTATTAATATGCTTATCTTTTCAACTTATCTATTAAACACAAGCATTTTAATCAATAAATACGTCAAAAATTAATATTTTATAATTCTCCGTTCCGCTTTTCCGCTCAAAATATGCTCCATGTAATACAGGCATTCAAAACAGACGTTAGTAAAATGTAAAGATTTGGAAGCCTTTTTGACACATGCGTGCGCGCGTATGTAAAATAATAATAAATATTTAAAAAACGAATGTTAAATACATTGTGGCATTAATTAAGTAAGTGAAAACATGACATATAAAGTGCATAGAGGTTAACAAGGTGAAAAAATTGTGTTTTATATAATATATGTATAAAAGTGGATAAATTATTATTATGTATAATTAAAAAATATTAGCTTTTTAGTTTTGTGACGTGCCTTACCAGATAAACGTCATTCGCTGTTGCTGCATCGTTCTTCGCGGAATCAATTAGTCATATATCATTATCATCTACTAAAGAATGAAACCTGTGCGAGATGAAAGAAGCATGAAAGAGAAAGATAGAAAGAAATAAATGGAGAATAGATAAATATCAGATAAGTAGAGCTAATATTCTTATAAAAACGTGCAGTGTAAATAGCGAGATCGAAAATAAAAAATCATAAATATATTGTATAAATGGAAGTACAAGAGCCATGAGAAATATGTAATGAACCTTATGAAAGTGAATTAAGAAAGAAATCAAGGAATCACAAAGGCTTGTGATGCTATTATACACTATACTTGATCTTGCTATATACACTGCACGTCTTTATTTTTGCGAAACAACAAGGAAGATTAAAGAAGAATAGGGAGTATTAAAATAGTTATTAATTTATTTCCCTTTTTACCGATGAGTTTTGATAATTTATGTAAAATTATTAACAAATCTAAATTGTCCCTGTTTCTTTCTATTTCGTCCCAAATGTTCTTCAGTTCTTTATATTAGCTCTACTTATCTGATCTCCATTAGATCTACTTATCTATTCTCCATTTACTTCTTTCTATCTTCCTCCCAATTCTGGTTCCGAGTTCTTCAATTACAAGAAATACTTCAGCATTGTATTGATGGCTTCTTGCGACGCGTCATACAAATTTACATGGGCGGATGTAGGACAGTACGGTAAATATATCAGTATTTCAATTTTTTTCCTTTCTTTTATTTCAGTCTATTTCCATTTAGGATTATATGTATTTATGCATCTCTCTTATTATATTCATATTATGTAATTACAGGTTCTATGAGTGATGGAGGAGTGTGGAATAATTCTGCATTTGCTGATGCTTTGGAGCATGGGGAAGCAAAGCTTCCTCCTCTTAAAATGTTGCCCGGAAGTCAGATACAATTTCCTCATGTATTTGTGGCAGATGAGGCATTTCCGCTCAAGTCTTATCTCATGAGGCCTTATCCGCGTGCTGCCTTGCAGGATAAACAACGAGTCTTTAATTATAGACTCTCCCGTGCTCGAAGAGTTATAGAGAACACTTTCGGCATTCTCGTATCTCGATGGCGCATTCTCAGGAGGTGCATATGCAACCACCCTCACAATGCACAAATCATGTTTTAAGCCTTGGTTTGCCTGCATAATTTTGTAATGACAGAGGAAAGTAAGGAGGCACCTCAGCGTCGTAGCTACTGCCCTTCTAATTATGTAGACCAAGAAGATGAAGAGGGGAATACAATTCCTGGAACTTGGCGGAATGAAGAAAGTGAAACAGGACTGCATAGGATTGGACGAGTTGGTGCCAATAATCCAGCTAGAACATCTGCTCATCTCCGAGATACACTGTGCGACTACTTTATTTCTGAAGCTGGTGAAGAAGCTGCCCCTTGGCAGTATCAGCGAGCATTCCGCGGTGCTATTATAAATCCGCCACACTTTTAATGTTTTCCAAGTAAAGGTAATATGGTAACTCTTGGTAATATTTGGGTTCAACACGGACATGTTTATACATATTTGATACATTTTCAGGAAAGATTGGAGACACCATGCCGTTTACAGACGCTATAAATGTGCGAAAGATTTCCACACTCTTACAAAGGAGTAAAATTTTTCATGGTGCGGCACAGTTTCTACGAGAACGTCTATTCGAAGTATTACATCCATATAGAATTCACATATGTATCTTCTGTGGGTTAATCGCTCCTTAGTAAATAATATATTTTATGTAAAATATGTTGGAAACATTATCCCGTCGTAAACATTATCTTACTATAATTATTATGTACTATAATTATCTTATTACTATAATCCTTTATTATCATATATCATATTATTGCTATTACTATAATTATCGTATACTGTCATTTTTACTATAATTTTCATGTACTATAATTATCATCTTATATGAAAGCATTAGATATAATTTTCGGTTGAAATTATATATAAAGTAATTTTATTTTGGAAATAAAAACAATTTTTAAGAAATTAAGTTTTTTTTTATTGAAAGCATTACATTGTAGAACAAATATATTTATTACTACATCACATTATATTGTTAAGAGAGGAATATATCCTAAATCTTGTTACATCTTATACTAAATATTTTATATTATCCATACTATATCAATATATCATATTTTATTATCTATTATAAAAATATCTTATTATATAATCTTAGTACATCGTATTATATTTTATATCTTATAAAAAAAATATGATTGCAAAAAATAATTTTATATTAATATTGCAAAAAACTAATTTTATATCTATTAATAGATATTGCTTTCTTATATTGAAGAAAATACAGAACTCAAAATGTGAATTATTGAAGTGTCATAAAATAATCGAACTGAATATGATTGAAAAATAATATTTTCTTTTATATAAACTGTGTAAAGTGCTGTTGGTTTAATCATGTCTATTTTTGTCTAATTTAAAGAAAAAACAAAGACATATGACTTTTAACTATTAGTTAGTTTACCAACAGGTTGGAATAAACTCACTTTTTCATACTACTTCTGAGTTTCAAAGTTCTCTTTTTCCATGCTATACTTCTGTATGACCTGTAATACTTCAATTACACATTTTAATCGTTTTTCTTGTGGCACTGTACCTAGTGCTGCTGAGATAGATAGAAATAGAGAATCTTGTGACTGATTTTGTTGAGTTCTAGGGGTAGGACGCAAACGTTCATTGATCATCTCTGTTAGCGCTGTTATATTAGATGAATGCTTCTCTATGGTAGAAGCCACATTTTCCTGCATTTTCTTTTTTTTTATATAAGAGTAATCCGGTGTAGGAACAGTTCGTTTCAAAGATGATGGGCTCATAGACGGAACAGTGTCTCCATCAGAATCTGTAAAAAAGAGAGCACACAAATGATTATAAATAAGTAGTAACAATTTAATGCACTAATTACATGCGTTAACTGAAAATAAGATAATATACCTGTAGAATACATGCTGTTTTCCAAATCAGAGTTCCATAACGAGGAGCCAGGAGATGGACTGTTCTCTTGTGTTACTGGACTTGCTGGTGCTACAGGTGGAGAAGGTAATGGACTTGGCCTCTGAATCATATTCTTCGGAAAGTTGGATATTGTTCTGCAAAAAAGATGACATTGTCACGTAACAATTATATAATAGAAACTAATGAAATTGACAAAGACAATAGAATATTCTATAGTTATCTTACCGTCTAGGTTTAATCACGTCTTTCAAAAACTCCAAGTCTTTATACAATGGCCAGTTACTAATATATCCTGGTTGTCCTGCCCCAGCTCCGGATCGCGGGGCGCTATCCTTTTCTTTTCTTGCTTCTCGACCAAATTTTTGTCTCAATTTATAAAATTCTTTCTCGGCATCTGGACCTGAAACACATACAGAAAAAAATGAAACACAAAGAGAAAAGGGGTAGCGCAGCAATAATTGATAGATACTCAACCTAAAAAATATGTTAAATTCACAACAGCTGGATTTTCACCGTGTATAATAACTTACCGGAAAGCACAGAGGTCAAGGCACTTCCAATACTCGTCCAGCACAAACTTTTCATTTGTTGATCTTTGTGTGAAATGCATCGTTTTTTCCATAATAATTCGTTGCTTCTCACCAGCCCAATCAATTCTCTACACGATATTAAGCTCAAACAAGTTTCATCTTCGAACTGAGCACTTTCCTCGTATTCCATGATGAACACGTACCAAAAACACTACAATAGAAAAAAAGAATACTTTTAGATGCCGAGAAAGAATGGTATAACCTTGATACTCTTGAGATCTTTATAGCGGATACTCTTGAGATCTTTATAGCGGTCTTCGGATCACGTGTATTTACCTCTTCTTCTTATTTTGCTGATGCTCCTGCCTCCCTACGGAGGTCAATACGGCCCGCAAAAGGTGAAAGGTGAAACTCGTTAAAGCACGACCACCAGAGCGGACGAGACACATCCGAAC
>JASTWR010002261.1:0-23303 GCA_030770355.1 Harpagoxenus sublaevis
TCTTCTTCTCCTTCGCGGCTCTCTCTCTCTCTCTCTCTCTCTCTCTCTCTCTCTCTCTCTCTCTCTCGCTCTCCTCTCTCTCTCCTCTCTCTCTCTCGGTGAGTACCGCATGTTGCTGTGTTTCCTTGCTCTCACTCTCGGCGAACTCCATCTCTGCCGTAAACTGCCTTCGGGCCGTTTTGTTACAGGTTTAAGCAGGTTTTTCGTTGCTTGTTAAGATAGATAATATTATCTTTCTTTCCTTGCAACTACTGTCTGGATATCTCGGAGTACAATTTCACTTCCCATTCTAACCTCACTTTTGCCTGATCTTGGGATAGCGCATGAATTACCATCTGATTTGTTCATGTGGCGACATCTGTGGGCTTGGATACACACTACCAACTGTTACCCTCTGAACTGCCGCTCTGCATTTTGGTTCTACTCCTCGCTGTAGTCACCTCATCAATCATGCCACAATCAAGGAGTGATGACACAACAAATGCGCTTTTATGTCAACTTGTTGAGCATATGAAGTCATCCGAAGCGCGATTCTCCGCATTTGTTGAGCAGATGAAGTCGTCCGAAGCGCGTTTCTCCGCTTTTGTCGAGGACCAGCGGCGCACGAACAGTGGACTTAGCGATAAGCTTAACCAGCTAAACAGCATAGTGAAAAGTGTCGACCGCAACCACAGATTAATAGACAGATAGCCAATGGCCCGGGTGAAAGCGAGACCACTATTTCCGTACTTTGATTACCGACAGACTTTGCCCCTAGGAGCGAATCCAGGCTAATTGAGGGCGAGACGGGTGAGAGGTGTAAAAGTTTCCTCACCTCTCACCCGTCTCGCCCTCATTAGCCTGGACTTGCTCCTAGGGGCAAAGTCTGTCGTAATCAAAGTACGGAAATAGTGGTCTCGCTTTCACCCGGGCCATTGGCTATCTGTCTATTAATCTGTGCCGCAACTGTCAGCGTATTGCTGAGTTGGAGCAGCAGTGTGCTGCTCTTACGAATGAAGTGCGCCGTTTAAAAAAAAGCGAATTAAAAAGCGAATTAAAAAGTGAATTAAAGAATGAACTATAGTGCGATTTAAAGAGTGATCTGAGTGGTCCTCATCTTGTTCTCTGACCGACACATCGGAACAGCTCGTCTCTAGTGTTTTTCGCGCGCTGGGTACACCGCAGCTTGTTCCTGATGTTCTCGAGACTCGTGACGTGGGGGGTAGTGTCGTGTCCGCGAAGTCTGCGACGCACGGTGTGGCGCCTAGCACTGATTCTGCCTCCGATCGTCCTGTCCCTGCTGTCAGACGGCGATCTATAATTGTCGTACTTAAGTCGCGGCATTTCGCGACTACATTCTCAGTGCTATGCGCCGTAACGTCGACTGTCTGTCAACGATGTTTTCTCTAATGATGTCCCCGGCCATATTTATATCAACGAACTGCTTCCTACGGATATTTACAAATTGTTGCGCCGGACTCGAGTTATAGCTGGGCAGTTATCTTTTAAGCACGTATGGTGCACGAACGGTATGATTTTTGTCCGCAAGGCACATGGTCAGTCTCCTATATTGATTACTTCTGAGGCTGATTTAGCGGGGCTTCAATGACCCTAGGCTGATGCTGGCTGTGTTCCTTCTGTTTCTGTGACCCGGCTTGACTTATATATTTCCCACGATCTTGTAGACTCAGACATTTGTGATGGCACATGCATGCCGCTCTTATTCACCACTATAACGCGATGATCGCTTTAGGTTTAATGAAAGTTCCACATACGCACATGCGAGTCACTCTTTTTCACCACGATGAAATATTTAATTATTTATAAGCTTTTTCACTTTATGTTCAACATTACAATCGTTTTATGCTCAAGTCTATATTAGTCTAGTTACGTGGTTATACTTGTCCTTTATTTGAGAGAGCATAATAACTGAATTTCGTTGACTCATAATTCTTCAGCAG
The DNA here is from genome assembly GCA_030770355.1 of Harpagoxenus sublaevis. Lineage (NCBI taxonomy): Eukaryota > Metazoa > Arthropoda > Insecta > Hymenoptera > Formicidae > Harpagoxenus > Harpagoxenus sublaevis. The sequence goes on from JASTWR010002261.1 coordinate 1,941, forward strand.
TATTTCAGATAATTTCACTTTTCAACGAAATTCTTAGCTTTACATTCTTAGCTGTATATTTCGCTACTTATTTACTACAAGTGTATTTTCAACGATATTCTTAGCTTAACATTCTTAGCTGTATATTTCACTACTTATTTACTACAAATGTATTTTCACAACGAAATTCTTAGCTTTATATTCTTAGCTGTATATTTCACTACTTATTTACCATAAGTGTATTTCTTTGTTTTTATCTGCTTTTATTGTACCTTTGCCCTTTAGCTTTTGCTTGGGCATAATAAACCTAATCAATCAATCAATCATCAATCTTTCTCTCTCTCTCTCTCTCTCTCTCTCTCTCTCTCTCTCTCTCTCGGGCTCTCTCTCTCTCTCGGTGAGTACCGCATGTTCTGCGTTTCCTTGCTCTGGCTTTCGGCGAACTCCATCTCTGCCGTAACTGCCTTCGGGCCGTTTTTGTTACAGATTTAAGCAAGTTTTTCGTTGCTTTTTAAGATAGATATTTTTATCTTTCTTTCCTTGCAACTGCCGCCGTGCTGGATATTTTGGAGTACAAGTTCACTTCTCATTCTAACCTCACTTTTGCCTGATCTTGGATAGCGCATGAATTACCTACTGATCTTCTCTTGTGGTGACATCTGTGGGCTTTGATACACACCACCAACTGTTACCCTTTGAACTGCTGCTTTGCACTTTGTTTCTACTCCTCGCTGTAGTCACCTCATCAATCATGCCACAATTAAGGAGTGACGACACAACAAATGCGCTGTTACGTCAACTGGTAGAGCAGATGAAGTCGTCCGAAGCGCGATTCTCCGCATTTGCTGAGTCGTCCGAGGCGCGATTCTCTGCATTTGCTGAGTCGTCCGAGGCGCGATTCTGTGAACTCAACGACAAACTCAACCAGTTGAATAGCCTAGCTATAAGTGCAGTGATGCCGCTGTGCAGACCGACCAGCATGCTACAGCGTGTGGAGGGGATGCGCCGGCAAGGCTGCGCAAGGCATAGCCACGCACACTAATGCAAGCTCCTCTGTCCGTGTACGCTCGGCGCAAAGAAGGACAGAACACGATCGTTGTCTCCTTCTCTCTTGAGCTACGACGTCGCTATGCCAGTGCCGTTATGCCCAGTTATGCCGGCACATATTTCAGATCTCGCGACTCTCCGAATCTCGAGTTGGCAAATTGACGATGGGCGACGTTATTTATTGTAAACTTATTCTTTTCCTATAAAATATCGAGATATATGTCAATCATTCTGTCGTTCACTGATATATGTATAATCAATTTCAATTGTGAATAATATGTAAATAAAATGTCAAAAAATAAAAATTACCAATTGCAATGACGTAAATCTTTATAAACCTAAAAAGTTAAAAGAATTCTCCGTTTTTTAATAATTTGCAGACCTTGAAATATTTGTTTTGATTAAAGTTGAACTTTGTAAATGTAATAATGTCTAAAAATCCACTCTTGGCCAATATGTACGCTGTTTGATTTTTAAAAAATTTCTTACATAACAAACTAACATTAACTTTAACATGATAATATTATCTAAATGTAAATAATAAATTAAATATTAATTCTGAATAAAAAATTATAGCTTGTAGTATTTTTACTTATTTAAGCAACAGTATGTTGAGCAACAGTATGCACGTTGTATATAAATACAAAATAAATTAAATAAGTAAAAATACTACAAGCTATAATTTTTTATTCAGAATTAATATTTAATTTTATTATTTACATTTAGATAATATTATCATGTTAAAGTTAATGTTAGTTTGTTATGTAAGAAATTTTTTAAAAATCAAACAGCGTACATATTGGCCAAGAGTGGATTTTTAGACATTATTACATTTACAAAGTTCAACTTTAATCAAAACAAATATTTCAAGGTCTGCAAATTATTAAAAAACGGAGAATTCTTTTAACTTTTTAGGTTTATAGATTTTTACGTCATTGCATTTGGTAATTTTTATATTTTTTGACATTTTATTTACATATTATTCACAATTGAAATTGATTATACATATATCAGTGAACGACAGAATGATTGACATATATCTCGATATTTTATAGGAAAAGAATAAGTTTACAATAAATAACGTCGCCCATCGTCAATTTGCCAACTCGAGATTCGGAGAGTCGCGAGATCTGAAATATGTGCCGGCATAACTGGGCATAACCGGCACTGGCATAGCGACGTCGTAGCTCAAGAGAGAAGGAGACAACGATCGTGTTCTGTCCTTCTTTGCGCCGAGCGTACACGGACAGAGGAGCTTGCATTAGTGTGCGTGGCTATGCCTTGCGCAGCCTTGCCGGCGCATCCCCTCCACACGCTGTAGCATGCTGGTCGGTCTGCACAGCGGCATCACTGTATAAGTGTCGACCGCAACAGTCAGCGTATTGCTGAGTTGGAGCAGCAGTGTGCTGCTCTCACGAATGAAGTGCGTGGTTTAAAGAGCAAATTAAAAGCGAATTAGAAAGTGAATTAAAGAGCGAACTAAAGTGTGAATTAAAGAGAGATCTGAGTGATCTGAGTGGTCCTCATCTTGTCCCGCAGCCTTCCGCGTCTCGAGTCTTGCGAACATCGGATATTATTATTTCCGGGTTACCGGGTTCTCTGACTGACACATCGGAACAGCTTGTCTCTAGTGTTTTTCGCGCGCTGGGTACACCGCAGCTTGTTTCTGATGTTCTCGAGACTCGAGACGTGGGGGGTAGTGTCGTGTCTGCGAAGTCTGTGACGCACGGTGTGGCGCCCAGCACTGATTCTGCCTCCGATCGTCCTGTCCCTGCGGTCAGACGGCGATCTATAATTGTTGTACTCAAGTCGCGGCAGATTCGTGACTACATACTCAGTGCTATGCGCCGTAAACGTCGACTGTCCGTCAACGATGTTTTTCTCAAAAGATGTCCCCGGCCATATTTATATCACGAACTGCTTCCTATAGATATTTACAAATTGTTGCGCCGGACTCGAGTTATAGCCAGGCAGTTATCTTTTAAGCATGTATGGTGCACGCACGGTATGATTTATGTCCGCAAGGTACGTGGCCAGCCTCCCATATTGATTACTTCTGAGGCTGATTTAGCAGGGCTTCAATGACCCTTGGCTGATGCTGGCTGTGTTCCTTCTGCTTCTATGGCCTGGCCTCACTTACATATTTCCGACGATCTTGATTGACTCCGACATTTGTGACGGCGCATGCATGCCTCTCTTATCCACCACTACATGTAATACGACTCACATGCTTTTCACTTCATGTTTAACGTGATAATCGCTTTAGGTATAATGAAAGCTCTACTTATGCACATGCGGGCCTCTCTTCACCACTATAAAATATTTAATGATTTATAAGCTTTTTTACTTCATGTTCAACATTATAATCGTTTTATGCTTAAGTAAGTTTTATATTAGTCTAATTACGTGGTTTTACTTGTTCTTTTGTTTGAGAGAGCATAATAACTGAATTTCGTTGACTCATAATTCTTCAGCAGTATTTCAGATTTTTTACATTATCAACGAAATCTTGGTTATATGACGCAATATTATCTTATTAGTTATGTATATTCAAACGTCTTTCACTCGAATTATTTTGTCTTATGATAAGTCGTGAAGCATTGGCTAAAGTGGAAATAGTATTACCTTTTGCTTAATTGTCATTATTATCTTCATTGTTTCCACTTTTGCTTTCTGCTCTATTGTTGTGATCACACTGCGTCTTGTATCTTTTAGTTTAAACATATTCTAACTTCTGTCTTTAGTACTTTGCTCTTGCTTATTTCATATATATCTTTGTATATTCACTATTTGCCTAAAGTCTTGACTATGGCATAATAAAAATCATCAATCAATCATCAATCAATCTCTCTCTCTCTCTCCTCTCCTCTCTCCTCTCTCTCTCTCTCTCTCTCGGTGAGTACCGCATGTTGCTGTGTTTCCTTGCTCTGGCTTTCGGCGAACTCCATCTCTGCCGTAACTGCCTTCGGGCCGTTTTTGTTACAGATTTAAGCAAGTTTTTTGTTGCTTTTTAAGATAGATATTTGATCTTTCTTTTCTTGCAACTGCCGTGCTGGATATCTTGGAGTACAAGTTTCACTTCTCATTCTAACCTCACTTTTGCCTGCTCTTGGGATAGCGCATGAATCGCCTTCTGGTTTTCTCTTGTGGTGACATCTGTGGGCTTCGATACACACCACCAACTGTTACCCTTTTGGTTCTACTCACTCCTCGCTGTAGTCACCTCATCAATCATGCCACAATTAAGGAGTGATGACACAACAAATGCGCTTTTGTGTCAACTGGTTGAGCAGTTGAAGTCGTCCGAAGCGCGATTCTCCGCATTTGTTGAGCAAAAGAAGGCGTCGGACGCATGTTTCTCCGCTTTTGTCGAGGACCAGCGGCGCACGAACAGTGGATCTTAACGATAAGCTTAACCAGCTAAACAGCATAGCGAAAAGTGTCGACCGCAACTGTCAGCGTATTGCTGAGTTGGAGCAGCAGTGTGCTGCTCTTACGAATGAAGTGCGCCGTTTAAAGACCGTATTAAAAAGCGATTAAAAAGTGAATTAAAAATTGATCTAAGTGATCCTCATTTTGTTCCGCAGCCTTCTGCGTCTCGAGTTTTGCGAACATCGGACATCATTATTCCGGGATACCGGGTTCTCTGACTGGACACATCGGAACAGCTTGTCTCTAGTGTTTTTCGCGCGCTGGGTACACCGCAGCTTGTTTCTGATGTTCTCGAGACTCGAGACGTGGGGGGTAGTGTCGTGTCTGCGAAGTCTGTGACGCATGGTGTGGCGCCCAGCACTGATTCTGCCTCCGATCGTCCTGGCCTTGCGGTCAGACGGCGATCTATAATTGTTGTACTCAAGTCGCGGGCAGATTCGTGACTACATACTCAGTGCTATGCGCCGTAAACGTCGACTGTCTGTCAACGATGTTTTCTCAAAAGATGTCCCCGGCCATATTTATATTAACGAACTGCTTCCTATAGATATTTACAAATTGTTTGCGCCGGACTCGAGTTATAGCCGGGCAGTTATCTTTTAAGCACGTATGGTGCACGAACGGTATGATTTTTGTCCGCAAGGCACATGGTCAGTCTCCCATATTGATTACTTCTGAGGCTTGATTTAGCGGGGCTTCAATGACCCTAGGCTGATGCTGGCTGTGTTCCTTCGGTTTCTGTGACCCGGCTTAACTTATATATTTCCCACGATCTTGTAGTCTCAGACATTTGTGATGGCACATGCATGCCGTTCTTATTCACCACTATAACGCGATGATCGCCCTTAGGTTTAATGAAAGCTCCACATACGCACATGCGAGTCACTCTTTTTCACCACGATGAAATATTTAATTATTTATAAGCTTTTTCACTTATGTTCAATATTACAATCGTTTATGCTCAAGTCTATATTAGACTAGTTACGTGGTTATACTTGTTACGTACTCTAGTTACGTGGTTATACTGTCCTTTATTTGAGAGAGCATAATAACTGGATTTCGTTGACTCATAATTCTTCAGCAGTATTTCAGATAATTTCACTTTTCAACGAAATTCTTAGCTTTACATTCTTAGCTGTATATTCGCTACTTATTTACTACAAGTGTTTTCAACGATATTCTTAGCTTACATTCTTAGCTGTATATTTCGCTACTTATTTACTACAAATGTATTTTCAACGAAATTCTTAGCTTTATATTCTTCTTTCTATTTTCAACGATATTCTGAGCTTTACATTCTTAGCTGTATATTTCGCCACTTATTTACTATAAATGTATTTTCAACGTATTCTTAGCTTTATATTCTTAGCTGTATATTTCACTACTTATTCACCATAAGTGTATTTCTTTGTTCTTTGTTCTTTGTTTTTATCTGCTTTTATTGTACCTTTGCCCTTTAGCTTTTGCTTGGGCATAATAAACCTAATCAATCAATCAATCAATCTCTCTCTCTCTCTCTCCCTCTCCCTCTCCCTCTCCCTCTCCCTCTCCCTCTCCCTCTCTCCCTCTCTCCCTCTCTCCCTCTCTCTATTTTAAGCCCCCTGCACGGTGGCTCACGGTCGAACTTAAAACCAGGCTTTGTACGCGTGATCAGCTATACAGGCAGGCAAAGCGCTCTAATAGTTTGCTTGGCTACGCCACTTATAGACTTTTTCGTAATCGGCTTAATATTGATATAAAGCGTGCCAAAAGTGCGTTTCAATTCAATTCTCTTAAAAACATCACGGATCCTGGTAAACTGTGGAGAGAACTGGCTCGTTTGGGTCTTGTTAAATCATCCTTAGTTTCTCCTTTACGTTTTTTTACACCTGATCAACTAAATTCATTTTACGTTTCAGTTTCTAACGCTTAGTCGCCTTGCTTGTGTGCTGATTTTATTTCCGCCATTGCTCCGGTTGCTCGTCCATCTCAGCGCCCGGAGTTTGTTTTCTCCAGCATAACGCCTGGCATGATTGTTAGGCTCATTTCTGTTCGACCACTCCACTCTTATGCGTCTGGTTCTGATGGAATTCCGCTTTATATTTTGCGCATCGCTTGGCCTGCGATTTCAACGTATCTCACCGCTCTATTTAACCGCTCATTAGAAACATCTGTATTTCCGTCTCAGTGGAAGCGAGCGCTTATTCGCCCTCTCTCGAAGATTCGTATACCACTATCCCCGTCTGACACGAGACCGATTGCCAATCTGCCGGAACTCTCTAAGATACTCGAGAGGATTGTCGCCTCACAAATTACTGATTACTTAACTGAACACGGTATCTTAAATCCTAGACAGTCTGCATATCGACCGGGTCACAACACTCAGTCTGCACTTATACGTGTCTGCGACGATATTACAGAGGGGATTGATAATAGACTTATCACAATTATGATCTTCTTCGATTTTAGTAAGGCATTTGACACGGTTCCACATCTGCGCTTGCTCATCAAGCTTAAGGAGATTGGTTTCTCGGACGCCGTCCTTACTTGGATTTTTTCTTACTTAACTGGCCGTTCTCAGGCCGTAGTAGATGATGCTGGTAACTTCTCTGATTGGCTATCAACGGCCTCCGGTTGTCCCTCAGGGCTCCGTGCTTGGCCCACTTTTATTCTCTCTATTGTCAACGATATTGGTCGCGTCTTGTTGTATGCACATCACATGATGTTTGCTGACGATATTCAAATTTATCTCTCGTGCTCACCGGCCGACATTCGTCATGGTTTAGAGTTAATTTCTATGGATGCGAATGCTATTTTTGATTATGCGGAGTCTAACGGCCTAAAACTTAATCCTGCCAAATCCAAGGTGCTTATTTATGGCAGTCAAGCTTATGTTAAGGATATCGATTGTAGTCTTTTACCGCCCATTATTGTAAACCAAGTCCCTCTTCCTTTTGTGAGTGAAGTGAGGAACTTGGGCGTTGTATTTACGTCTACTCTTTCTTGGAGGAAACATGTTTTGAATGTCTCGCAAAGGGTCCATTATGCACTGCATAAACTAAAGTTCAACAGAAATTCACTTTCCACCGAATTGAGAACTAAATTAGTGATGACCTTGATTATGCCTCATATAGATTATTGTTGTCTTGTATACCATGGCTTAAGTAGTGAGTTGAACACCAAACTGCAGAGACTAATAAACTGCTGTATTAGATTTATTTTCGACCTAAGGCGAGATGAGCATATTACGCCATATAGACGTCGATTGAGATGGCTTTCGGTGGAAAATAGAAGGCTATATTTTCTCGGTTGTCAGATGTATCGCATCCTTTTTCTACATTCTCCATCATACCTGAGTGAGCTCTTCACCCTTCTTGACCCATCTCTGAGAAGATCTGATCGCCTTGTCACCTCATCACAATCTTTTCATATTCCGTCTTGCAGAACTACTATGTACATGCACTCCTTTCGCCTTTCGTCAATACGTTTTTGGCATACTCTTCCTAGCAACATAACATCAGCAGACACTTTTTCATCCTTTAAAGACCTTCTCCGCTTGTTTTTACTTGCATCAGAATCTATTTGATACTCTTAGCCATCTTATGTTAATCACTTTGTGCAATGTTACTGTTGTCTAGTCAGACTTCTAGTCTGCTGCGTTATATATATGTATTGTTTCTTACTTTAGTTTAGGTTAAGTTGTGGAAACACTGTATATACTACGTTAACTATTGTTCTTAAGCTACATATCATAATATTTTCTGCTACTTAGCTCTTTTGATTCTCAACTTTGCTGTATATTTTGCTAATATTTATCTTTCGCTACTATTTATATCATATTGTATACTTTGCTATCATTATTGTATATGCTACGTTAGCTATTGTCCTTAAGCTACATAGCATGATATTTTCTGCTACTTAGCTCTTTCTATTTCTTAACATTGCTGTATATTTTGCTATTACTTATCTTTTGCTACTATTTTATATTATATTGTATATTTGCTATTATGTATCTTTGCCCCCTTAGCCTATGCTCGGGCATAATAAACAAATCAATCAATCAATCATCTCCTCCCTCTCTCCCTCTCTCCCTCTCTCCCTCTCTCTCTCACCTCTCTCTCACCTCTCTCCCTCTCTCCCTCTCTCCCTCTCCCCCTCTCCCCCTCTCCCCTCTCCCTCTCCCCCTCTCCCCCTCTCCCCCTCTCCCCCTCTCCCCCTCTCCCCCTCTCCCCCTCTCCCTCCCCCTCTCCCCCTCTCCCCCTCTCCCCCTCTCCCCCTCCGCTAGGAGATTTCTGACCTACTCCTCAAGGTAACCGATTCTGTGAGTCAACCTGAGATTATTGGAGCGCAAAGTGCACTCGCCTTTTCGAAGGACCACTATTTGTGCGGCGTCGCGTCGGGCGCGACGGCCAGAAGACGTGCCAGGTCGTTTCTGCTCGATCCTACCACCAGTTTTCCGTTCACCTCCAAAATCCTGAAAGAAAGTTGAGCGATAAGTCGTGTGCGACTGCGACAGCATCCTATTATTTTTATTTGGACGATTCAGATGATCTATATACTTAATTCTTGTCAGAATCTAACAGTATAAGATAGAATAATACTATTTATAATTTAATCAATTTAATACGTCGCGGAAAACATTTAAAGAACAAGGGTACATTCAAATATTGAAATAATTAAAATATATTATAATCAAAGGCTCAATATAAGGTAAATGAGAGCTATACGCTGTTACTAAAGCGAGAGAAAGAAATTCGTGTACTTGGAAATACACGGAAGATTTAAAATTTATTAAACAAATTTTAAATCTCTTGCTTTAGTAAGCGTATAGCTCTCATTTGCCTTATATTGAGTCTTTGATTGTATATCTGGATTGTATAGCTGTTTCTTGTTATTAAAATATTATATTATACTAAAAAAATATATATATCAAAATGTGTGCGTGGCATATAAAATTATGGATAGAATTATGTCACGTGAATTCTGTTGTGAATTGTCGATTGTTTAAATCACTTTAAATTAAACGATCTATAATTCAGGTCAGAATTTAAAATAGAATTCTAGTTATTTTATGCGTCGCGTAATACAAAACGTTTGAATATTCAAGATACTCATTAAGATATAAAATATATATGCGACACATTTGAATATTTGGGATACGTATTGTATAACATATACGTATATACCTACCTAAGTTATATATAAAAGAATGGCATATATCTATATATTTAAAAAAGAATGTCTATATGTATGTTTGTTCTTTATACATTCTTAAACTATTCGACCGAATTGAACCAACTTTGGCACAGTTACTCTACATCCTTGCGCAAAACATAAGCTACTACGGTACCTCGATATTTCACTTACCGATCAGCGATTTCATCAATTAAAATGGGACACTCTGTATACAGAGCATAAATAAACACGGAATATGAAGATTAAACTCTAATATAACAATTGAGACCCGTTAAACTTGCATAGTGTTTATTTATGCTTTGAATGTAAGTGATCGGCAGACAATACTAATATTTATTAAAATTTGGGCAAATAAGGGAACATAATTATAATATTTTAATGAATTTTTATGTTTGTGTAAGATAAAATGTATTTCTTCACAAACGAAGTGACGTAGACGTATATTGATATTTATGTATCAAACATAAAATAAAGATGCATGAAAATTATAAAAATATAAACAATTTAAAATTTAATGCTCTATATGTTTGTATTACACGGCGATCACGAAGGTGCACGTGAACGTGAGCGTTACCGGTTTTGCGCTTCACGCATGAGCAGCGATCTTTTGCGTGCTTTCTGGAGCTTTCTAAATTATTGTGTATTTCCGCTCTCTCATTTACTCACTCCTTATATGAAATTTTACTTAACAAATAGTATTATAACATTACTTTTTTAACCATAATTATAACACATGTTCCTCTAAATCTTGGAAGTTCTATCACCTTAAATTCCAATGCGGAGAGAGAGAGAGAGAATTCACACAGCTTTCATTATTATTATAATTATTGTTAAATTCTATTCTTATAGAGAAATAAAAGTTATGATTTATTTCTCTCTCATTTATTCTCATTAGTCATTTTTAATTTTTAGATGAAGTCTATAAAAGGCAGGTACTGAGGACACTGTCAATTCTTAATTATAAAATAGACCAAATGGTGGAAGATCTAAATAATCTTAAAATAAATAATTTAAAAAAAAGGTCCTAAAATAGAATCTATTTTAAAAATTTAAGTATTCTTTATGTTTAATGGAAGAATTTCATAATTTGATTTGAAAGTTTATTAAAGAGTGATAAAAGAAAGAGACTGCTAAGTAATTCTTATATTAAACTACAACTGAATTACTACGTATATTATTATTAAAATTTATTTTAACTACAGATTCTGTCTTCTTTTCTTAATTTTCTAAATAAATTTTTAAATCAAATTATGAAATTTTTCCATTAAACATAATAAAAAATTAAATTTTGTAAATAAGGATTCTATTTCAGGAATTTCTGTTTAGATTATTTATTTTAAGATTATTTAGATCTTCCATTATTTGGTCTATTTTATAATTAAGAATTGACAGTGTCGTCAGTATCTGCCTTTTATAGACTTCATCTGAAAATTAAAAATGACTAATGAGAATAAAAGAGAGAGAAATGAATCATAACTTTTATTTTTGTAGAATAGAATTCAACAATAATTTTAATAATAATAAAAGTTTATGTGTGAATTCAGCATTAAAATTAGTACTTATATGTATAGATAATAGGATATATTTAATTATTAATACAATATTTTTAGAAGCGTCTTGAAGCTGAATATTATTTGAAATTCCTTCTCTTTTGATGTATTCGGCACTAATAAAAATTCTTATAAAGTTGTACAAAAAAAATGTGAATATTTATTGCTACTAACCTAAATTAGTTTAAATATTGGCCATATTTATTAAAACTAATATAAAATTTTCTTTAAAATAAACAAATTTTAGTCAATTCATGAATAAGGTACTTTTAAATATATCACTGTTACACACACTTTTGGTGACGTTTCTTAAAATTTGAATGTTAATTCAAATTTTATTTCATTATCTTTTTGAAGTAAAATATTATTAATTAGAATTGAGAGAATAATAACATTTTCCATTAGGAAAAACTCGCAGCACTGAGTGCAATTTTATTGTTGTAATATAAAAATCAGTTTATATATTTTCAGTGTTTAATGTTCTACTGGAAAAAAATTGTCAAATTAAACACAGTAGAACCCTGAAAATATGTGAACTGATTTTTATATTACAAAAATAAAATTGCACTCAGTGCTACGAGTTTTTCCCAATGAAAAAAACGCCATAAAAAATTAATTATATACCTATAGAGATCGCGGGCGACAAGGTTGAATTTTGCGCGCCTGACTTCAGGCTCGTGCATGGCCTATAATCAATCGGGTACAGGGATGTCGGGTTGCAACCCCCTCCCCTCCCCCGTGATCGATCGCCGCGTCGATATCCGCGACGCGAACAGGTGCGAGGGCGCATGCGTTGCCTATTGCTCGCGACGATTGTGTCTGCGCAATAAGTCCGCGGATCAGTGACATCGCGCCACGTACCGGATCCATCTTCCATGCGAGATCGATTCTCGCGGAAACGAACGGTCTCATGGCCGCGAAAAGTTCTGTTCGCTTCCGGCAGTGTCGTCGAGCGAATCGAATTTGCCCAGGTAGCATTAATCTCAATTTGGCATCTGTAAGTTGTCGTTTTAAGGTTGCCTTTATGATTTTACTATAAGATAACCAATGGATGCCTTTAAATCGATATCTCATTTGCTGTTGTCCGAGGGTGCATTCGGGGAGACGCTATTAACGCTATAAATGCAAACGCTATAAACTACGTTCGAGGAGCCAATAGCGCGATAGCGATAGCAAGCTCCCCGAACGCAGCTTTAGAATAAAATTGCAATATGGCCGATGATGCGAGTTGTGCGAGTGCCAAGTGTGAATAACAAACGAGTTTTTTATTTTAACTTTATTTATTGAGTTTTATGCCATTATTTTACCTACAATTTTTATTTGATCATAATTACACAGCAAATAGAATACTATCTACATAACTTGTATCATCAATTATTTACCATTCTTTGCACTCGCAGCATCTTCTAGAGACAATTTCATAGAATAATTTATTCCATTTTCTTCATTAAACAAATTAATTTCAACGTCACTTGGTCCTTGATCCATTGTTGGAATTGACATTGGTTACGTTTCGTTATCTGCAGTATTCTGAAAGCAGCCCCTATACGCAATCAAGTGTTCGAGGAGAGAATAAGCGCCAATAGCATTTTGTGCCTCACCTCGAAAATAATAGCGAAAATAGCGCGAGTGATGACGTCACGCTGCCTTTAAAGTGACGTCATCATCGTATATCATAGCGCCACAAAGCGTCTCCTCGAACGGTTTTGGACGATAATTGTGCTAATAGCGTGCTCCCCGAATGCACCCCGAATGTTGTCTTTTTTATGATATCTTAATAGAGAGGAAAACCTGTTATCCAAAAGTTACCATTTTACTTTATCCGACAGATGACTGTTTTAAGGCATCGTAAAATCATCAATTTAATGTTATCCAAAAGTATCTTCATAAAAGTTGTCCAAAAGGTATCTATCGGTAGCGCTGTTTCTGCCTTTTGTTGCAGTCCAAAAGATGTCATCAGTTAGATATCATGTTGTAGTGGCGTTATTGACGCCATTAAAACGATGTAGAAAAGTTATCATTTTTACGACATCTTCTTGATATATGGAAATATCTAGAAGTCGAGATTTTATTGCGCCGCGCGTATATTAGCACACATTTTATTCGATCACGAAAGCGACAAATTGTTTGACAAAAAGTGCGTATATACATAGTGTTGTAATTAATACACGTCTATAAGTATTACAGAAGTTGAGATTTTATTGCGCCGCGCGTACGTATATTTAATACATGATTTTATATTCCATCACGAAAGCGACAAATTGTTTGACAAAAAGTGTGTAAATATATAAAGTGTTGTAATTAATACACGTGTAAGTATATATATGCTTTTTCTATATTTTTAGTATATATATACATGCATATATGCGTGCATAAAGCGTGACTATAATACACACGTGTGCTTTTCAGGTTATACCGAGTTGTACACGCAGTACTAAATAATATAAATAAAGTAAAGTGACGTACACTATTTTTATAATATTTTTCTCTACATCTGGAAAAAGTTGTGAGTATATACAGTAATATTACTGATCTATTCCGTGTTTTATTCGATTTAATAGTTGAAGAATTAATTGATACATTAGATTATGGGACCTTCGTTGAAACCGTTCCTGAAGCTCTCGCGAAGACAGCAAAGGCGACGAATCCGCGCCCTTGTGCAAGCGGATCTTGATTACCTAGCAAATGCAGCGAATAATAATGCTGCGTCTAGTCGTACTCGTCCTCCCTCATGCTCACCGCCAACAGCTCGTGCTTCTAATATTCCTGATGACGTTTGTCATCAAATTGATGATTTCTTTGATAATGTTGAACGCTTTGATGACGCAGAAGATCTCAATTTGCTAATCAATGAAAGACCGACACTGACTAATACAGATATCTAGATGGAGAATCAGGCTAAATCGACTATCACTTGTCCAACTATAAGTATAACTGATCTTCATGATTGTCTTGCTCATTGGGCAATTCAAAACAAAGTACCTCAATCCGTTGTGAACGATCTTTTGAGAGTGTTAAAGAAATTTCATCCTGAGCTTCCGTCTGATGCCAGGACATTATGTGACACGCCAAACCGAATTGAAATACAGGCTCTCGCTGGAGGCACTTATGTTCATTATGGGTTAGAGAGGGCACTGAAGGAACAGTTGAGATACAAAAACTCTAATGTATTGCTGCAGCGTAATGCTGACACGGAAATTTCTGTGATTCTCCACATTAACATTAATATCGATGGACTACCTCTATCAAAGAGTTCTAAGAGTCAGTTGTGGCCCATATTAGGTAAAGTTGTTGGAAATCAGTTTGTCGAACCATTCGTTATTGGAGCGTTTCATGGAAGTAAAAAGCCTTCATCCGCTGATCAATTTCTACAAGCATTTCTCACAGAGTACATGAAATTGTACAATGAGGGTTTTATTTACGAAAATCAAAGCTATTTTGTACGATTGAACGCAATCCTTGCTGATACCCCTGCACGAAATTTTATCTCTTGTTTTCCCGCTCATAATAGCCGTTGTGCCAAATGCATTCAACCTGGTAAAACTGTGAATGGACGACGAATATTTCTAGAGAAGGATTCAACTTTGAGAACTAATGTGACTTTCAGAGAAGGATTACCTGCTGCATTTCTGAATATCATGTCTCCTTTTGAAACCATAGGTATTGATATGATAACGCAATTCCCTCTCGATTATATGCACCTGTTGTGCTTAGGAACGATGAAAAAACTTCTTTTACTTTGGATCCGCGCTATGGGGAAATCCGAGCAAGCATTAGCTAAGCTTGCCGCATTTAACGATTTTTATCGCAGTTTAGCTAAATGTGTTCCAGCAGAATTTTCACGACATCCGCGTTCTTTGGAAGAAGTCGCTCAGTGGAAAGCGACAGAGTTTCGATTGTTGCTGTTGTATTTGGGACCCGTGGTTCTTCAGCATTTATTAGGTAAACCTCAAATCATACATTTTAATGCTCTCAACTGTGCCGTTAGAATTCTTTGTGATTCAAGAGAATGTGTACGCAATAACAGTTATGCCCAAGATCTTATGATCTACTTCGTAGATAACATGGAACTCTTGTATGGAGAAGAAACATTAATTTACAACATTCACAATTTAATTCATATTCCAGAGGATGTTATAAATCACGGGCCCCTTGACTCTTTCAGTTGCTTTCCGTTTGAAAATTTCTTGCAACAAATTAAATTAATGATCAAAGGTGGTGCCCAACCTTTAGCGCAATTCATAAAAAGAATAACAGAACGATCGATCCATCTTATACCTTCAGACAACTCGAAAACTGGTTACAATTACTTAAAAAAACGGAAGAATCAGTTAGACCATCAATTACCGCCGGGATATACCAATTTCCATCAGGAAATCCAATTTCAAGATTTTTTGCTAACTGACAAGAGTCCTAACAATTGTTGCTATCTATCAAATAAGACCGTTGTTCTCATAGAACATATATGCTACCACAACGAAATTCCTGTTATTGTTGATCGCCAATTTATCAACACTCATCCTATTGCTGATTATCCGTGCGATTCTCGCAATTTAGGCATTTTTGATGGACGCGAGCTTTCTGAACTTAAAAAATGGAACATAGATGAAATTGACAGAAAAGGCTTTGTTGTTCCGTACAACGCTGATTCTGTGTATGTTTTCCCTCTAATTCACAGCGACACATAAATCGACGTTATATCCTGTAGTTTTTTATGTCCATTTTATTATTATTAATCTGCACTTTACACGTTACGATTCATTTTACTGCCGCATTACCAAATGTTTATTTTATGGATAAGACTACGTTCTATTGTACAATTTTTTTTTTGTGACGTACTATCTCTATTTACAGATATAAAACATATATCATGAGACATCCCGATTCTTTACATCAGAGGAATCGAAAGCGTCCACGCTTTCTCTTGAGATTTTCTCGACAACCTATATTTTGCATCACAGACATACATTATATAATTGTATTGGTCAATTCATAGGTTTGATAGATATATGTGTGAATGAGCCTGTTGCTTGATTCAATTTTGATTTTATTTATTGGTACGCGTTTGTATATGGTATTGCCCCGTGGCCGCATTGTGTTCTTGGTCGTTTATTTATAACATTGTTCCATTTCGATGCTAGTACATTTTGGTGTGGTTACACTTGTTCCCCTCTGTCACGTGTTATTATTGTGTCTCTCAAAGGTCAGGGTTCTACTTTGCATGGTGCTATTTCTTAATTGTCTCACGTTATAATATGATATTTAACTGTACTAAAAAAAAGAAACTGGCCATTATTAAATATTATACCTATATACTGTGTAGAATATGGCAGCTACTCAGAAACATAAGCTGAAAAGATCGATTCCATCAGAAGGAATGTGTAAGTTTATACTCGTCGATTCGAAAGATTCTGCAATATACGTCGTAATATTCTACATTATCTCTTACATTTCACAGCTAAACCGAAGATCCGCAACATGTATCTCCCGCCCAACAAATTGAAAGGTACATTTTATGTATTAAATATAAGAATGTTATATGGTCTACATTGTGTATAAAAAAAATATTGTGGGCGTAATTTATTTTTGCTGCAGATACAGATGTTGCGACTGACATGTCTAACAATTCTGGAGTTCAAATATTCCATAATAATTATGCAGCACTGGTGCACGTTGCGAACAAAAAGTATGACGGGTTGCAATTGCAGAATGCAGAAAATGAAGAGCAAGGTAAGCATTTATAAACTGTCCCAACATTATATAATATTCAAAATGGAATAAATTAACACAATGATATTTTACTCTGTAGATGGTGAATACACGTATGAATTCTTGGAATCTGACCCCAATGATCCCCAAGTAGAGTTAGAAAATGAAGAAAATAATAATGAAGAAGGTGAAGAAGACAGACCAGAAATACACCCACACGACAGACCTGAAGTACACCACACGATCCTGCAGTATGCTGCAGTAAGTATTACAAATTCGCTTAACTCTACAAATGCTTCGAAGCATTCCTCTTCTCCTTTCTTTTATTTCATCGATTAATTATGAATATGTACACGTGATTTTATAGTGCAAGAAAGCCTGTTGGAATTAGATTCCGATACGACACGTAGTTCATTAGAGGCATATCAATCTTTGCACAAAAATACCGACGAAAATAATCAGTCAACAAGTCCATCAATACTCGACTCTCTAAGGAAGAGACCGAAACAATCTCGATTTGCATTTTATCCAGTTAAGAATAATGAAAAGATGGTGCTGTCCTCAACAACACTAGTGAACAACACTAGTGAAATTAGTGAAATTTCCGAAGATGTGATCTATCCTAGTCCTACGCAAAGAAGTGTTGCGTCTAAAGTAAAACAACTTTGGAAACTGAAGAGGAAAATTCCTGTAAAACATATAGATTTTGGATTATGTCCTTCGCCTGAATATACTTCAACGCAAATGGAGGATAATAAATCCGTGATGAATACTGCAGTTATTAATACATTGAAAGATAACATTAATACAAGTTGTCTTTCACCAATAAAAATGCATAACAAGACTGATATTCAAATTAAAAAAACGATTGAAGCTCAAAAGGAAGATGAATTATTAATAAATAAAGTAAAGAAAAATAAACTTATTAAAAATATAAATAACTTTGCCTGCGAAAACGAAACTTTTTATCTGCCTGCAGAGCAAGCTGCAAATACAAATAATGACATGGATAATTTTATTTTGGATGACACAGAAAACAAGCCACCTAAAAAGAAGATGTTACTGGATAACTGTTATGTGTAAATATTACTTAACAATTGTGATAATGTAAGTTGCTTTTATGTATCTAATAAAAATATTGTTTACAGATGGTCAAAAAGGAAGGACATTCCAAAGCAGCTTAACATGCGATGTAAAGCTGACAGAGCAAAGTTAAACGGGCCAGGATTGCTGGGAATGCAGAGAAGTAAGGCAATATTAACAGTATAGTTATATAAGATATATAATAAATATATATATAAAAATATAAATAAATATAAATATAAAGGAAAAGAAAGAAATATAAATATAAATATTTGTCTTATAAGAAAGTAATTCATGATATTTGATTTTTAGTATTACAAGAGTTTGGAATTGTCAAAAGAAGAATTACAAAAACGGAAGAATCAATGCTCGCGACATCGACACAAATATGAGCGACCAAATACACCAGAAGGTATAATATTTTATTTGATATAATATTTTATTTGATTATCACTTTTTTATGTTTTATATATATATATATATATAATAAATATAATCTTTTTAAAGGTTTTTGGGATCCGGAGTTTCCCGAGACATTAGGCACGTACTGACAGAAAATAAAAGCTGAAATGTTTAAAATAATATGTATTTTTATTTCTTTACCATTTCCGACCATTTTAATATTTCAGCAATCTAACATGCCGAGTGGGTATTAATTATATTATTTTTCAGATGATTGTAGAGAAGATCGAGAGCGTTTTGAAAATATGATTCTACGAAAAGTAAATGAGTTGGTGGAAGTAGTGAGAAGAAATGATAACCCAGTGGGGCGTACAGGTCGTGATTATGCACTTCTGCCCCAGATGCCATTCAACGATATTAACGCATTACAAAGATTCGATCGTGATCTCAAAGACAATGGACAAATGCGAGATCAATTTGTACGTATACGAGTATTGTGAAACTGTGCTGGTACATCGTTTCGTCAATATTTTAATTAAGTTGTTTAAATTGTTGATATTTTGTAGATGAGAAAGATTGAAGACATCGGCGGAAAATCGGTTCAAAAAGCAGTGAAATATGCAATGGAAGTTGTGATGACGGATGATTTAACTCAACAAGTCGTTTGGACTCTCGGAGCTGAGAACAAACCAAAAATCTCAAAATTCACATTTCCATATGTGATAATTGGTATGTACATGGCATATAACACTTTTATTAAGTTCTTCGCCGTGAAAAAACTACCACGTCTCATAGTCTACTCTTTCAGATGTTGTACGTGACGCATTTGATGGAACAAAAATAAAAACTGTCGAAGATCGAATTGCCGAGTGGCTTCGTCGTGGGGGCGACAGAATAAAAATTGCGAATAAACGTCGTGACTGTCAACATAATCTTCAGCAGTGATATATCACTGTACTTGGGGTATATATTACATACACTGTACCTGCGTCTATATGCATTACGCGTGCTTTTTTTTAATAACATAAATATAGGCATTAAGATATTGGTATAGGTATCATTTAATAAGATCAATATAGGTATAGGTGTTTTTTTTTCAATAAGATAAATATTACAGGTATAAGTTCGTAAATATAAATAAGTAGATTTTTGATAATGTTGTTTACATACAAGACTGTGTTTTGCTTGTAAGATCTACTGTTTCTTTATGTACAAGTTATATATATTACCGTACCTGTGTCTATAATATGCCATCACGCGCGTGCCTTTTTTAAATAAGATAATATATAGACATTAAAAAGTTCCTAATATATATATAAATAAGTGGATTTGATAATGTTGTTTATATGCAACTGTGTTTTGCTCATGTGAGATTTGTTTTTTTATGTACAAGTTATATATATTATTACTGTACCTGTGTCTATAATATGCACGCGTGCCTTTTTTTATAAGATATAGACATCAAAGTTTTCTACTATATAT
The DNA here is from genome assembly GCA_030770355.1 of Harpagoxenus sublaevis. Taxonomy (NCBI): domain Eukaryota; kingdom Metazoa; phylum Arthropoda; class Insecta; order Hymenoptera; family Formicidae; genus Harpagoxenus; species Harpagoxenus sublaevis. Next base: position 21,800 of record JASTWR010002261.1, read on the forward strand.
ATATATATATATATAAATAAGTAGATTTGATATGTTTGTTATATATCTTAAGACTGTGTTTCGCTTATGTAAGATCTGTTTTTTTATGTACAAGTCTTATGAATAATACTTTTATTATATTGTAAATAATGTGAAATATGGATTTATATTAATTATATTATATACTATGTGATAAAAGTTTATTGTTATCTGAAATATGGATGTACACAATATAAAGTTAATTGTATTATCTAAAATTATTTAGTACACAGGTAACAATCAACTAGTATATTTATCATATAAAGTTGAATATAATATATATTATATTAATTATAATTATATATATAACTTGTACATAAAGAAGAAACAGTAGATCTTACAAGCAAAACACAGTCTTGTATGTAAAACAACAATTATCAAAAATCTACTTATTTATATTTACGAACTTATACCTGTAATATTTATCTTATTGAAAAAAAAAACACCTATACCTATATTGATCTTATTAAATGATACCTATACCAATATCTTAATTGCCTATATTTATGTTATTTAAAAAAAAAGCACGCGTAATGCATATAGACGCAGGTACAGTGTATGTAATATATACCCCAAGTACAGTGATAATTATTACTGCTGAAGATTATGTTGACGGTCACGACGTTTATTCGCCAATTTTTATTCTGTCGCCCCCACGGCGAAGCCACTCGGCAATTCGATATCTTCGGACAGTTTTATTTTGGTTCATTCAAATGCGTCACGTAATTACAACATCTTGAAAGCGTAGACTATGAGACGTGGTAGTTTTTTCACGGCGAAGAACTTAATAAAAGTGTTATATGCCATGTACATACCAATTATCACATATGGAAATGTGAATTTTGAGATTTTTGGTTTGTTCTCAGCTCGAGAGTCCAAACGACTTGTTTGAGTTAAATCAGCCGTCATCACAACTTCCATTGCATATTTCACTGCTTTTGAACCGATTTTCCGCCGATGTCTTCAATCTCATCTCTCTAAAAAATATCAACAATTTAAACAACTTAATTAAAATATTGACGAAACGATGTACCAGCACAGTTTCACAATACTAGTTATACGTACAAATTGATCTCGCATTTGTCCATTGTCTTGAGATCACGATCGAATCTTTGTAATGCGTTAATATCGTTGAATGGCATATGGGGGCAGAAGTGCATAATCACGACCTGTACGCCCAACTGGGTTATTCATTTCTCTCACTACTTCCACCAACTCATTTACTTTTCGTAGAATCATATTTTCAAAACGCTCTCGATCTCTCTACAATCTCTGAAAAATAATATTAATTAATACCACTCGGCATGTTAGATTGCTGAAATATTAAATGGTCGGAAATGGTAAAGAAATAAAAATACATATTATTTAAACATTTCAGCTTTATTTTCTGTCAGTACGTGCAAATGTCTCGGGAAACTCCGGATCCAAAAACTTTAAAAGATTATATTTATTATATATATATATATATAAAAAACATAAAAAAGTG